>CACVKS010000703.1:0-26746 GCA_902749335.1 Acanthamoeba triangularis
ACCCCGCCCCCCGTGGTCATCGAGTCCACCACGACCACCACCAAGACCATCGGCATCCCCGAGACCACCGTCGCCGCCACCATCGTCGGCTCCACCAGCGTCATCACCACCAAGACGGACTAAGTCTCACCTACCATCCCTGTGCGCTGGTTCTTATAGGCTTTTTCGTTCAGACCTGGCGCCAGCCGTGGGCACTGGAAGAGACGGATCTGATCTATGATCCCTCCGCCTCAAGTCGATAATTTTAAATGATTTTAAATGATTTGTTTGGATAATAAATTTTATGCTAATTCTTGCAACATTTTCGGTCAGATAAGAAACTAGGGATGGAGCAGGAAGGAGGGCGCAGGGGCGCGGGGCGGAAGCGAAAGATCGAGGACTGCACGAACTCCGATGACGGCATTGCCGGCTCGGGCATGGAGCTCGAGGTGGTCAGGCAAGGCGATGCGAATCGGCTGCCATCACTACCACCGGAAATCGTGCAGCACTGTCTGTCCTTCCTTGGCGCACAAGATCTCCTCACCGCGCGTTGCGTCTCGCGCCTCTTCCTCGCCCTGGCCGACCTCGACTCGTACACGCCCTCCATTTCTTTATTGATTCTATTTATTTTTTCCCGATTTCTATTTTCTGAAATTTGATTTTAAAAAACAATGGCTCAAGTTTGATCTTTATGTTATTATTTTATTTTTTCAAAAAATTACTTTCGATTTTGATTTATCATTAAATTGCAGGCAGTGGCGGAGCTTGTATGGGCGGGAATGGTCGGCATCAGCGGCCCAGGCGCGTCGCTATCGAGAGGAGTTGCGGCGGAAGGATGATGTAGAAGACATTGAAGACGACGACGATGAAGGAGCCGTGGAAGGCGTGGACGAGATGAATGAACTCGCCGATGGCGCCGCCGCACCTGCGGCGGAGGAGGAAAGAAAAGAAGGGACGAACGAGAAGGGGGAGGGCAAGGTGGATGAGGTCTACGCGAGTCGCTCGGCGGACCACGAGGAGTACAAGCGCGACCTGCCGCTCGTGCGCGGGCTCACCTCGTGGAAGCAACTCTTTTGGCTCCGAAGGTAGTCCCCCGCATCGCGTTTGCTTGGTGGAACGCGTTCTGTGCGCTGAGCCACGTCCACTCACATCGCACACGCACCACCGCACACGCACGCGCCACCGCACACGCACACCGCACACGCTACAAAACAGGAAATTGGAGCGCTCCGAAGAAGTGGCGGCGGTGCTCGGGGCCGACCCACACGAGAGGACGGCGGCGATGTACCTCGCTGGCGGGTACCACCTCTACGAGAAGCGGCCCAAGGTGGAAGACGACCCCATGCAGTGGAACGAAGACCGCGACGACCTCGACACGCGGATGCTCTACTTGGTCAGCCAGGAGCAGTTTCTCTCGGCCCTCTCCTTCCCTCTCGTACGTGTCGTGTGCGGTGGTGCGTGTGCGCGTGCGTGTGCGGTGATGTGAGTGGACGTGGCTCACGTAGCTCGAGCGTGTAGAACAAGAGGGACATGCGTGCGGCCTACACGGGCTTGGGCAACGTGTCGATCGAGTTTGCCGTCTACCAAAAGCAGTTCCCCCACACCAAGAGAGGTACAACGACCATAGCTTATCACTACCATTATGGCTACGACACGCACCACCGCACACACACACACACTAAACACGCGTGTGCGCACACACGCCACCTTCCGCCAGGGTTGCGAACGTGGTACGAGCAAGCCATCGAGGCCTACAAGAAATCGGAGGAGCTGGCCCCGAACGCCACGGTCAAGGCCATCGAGCACTCCTACCTGGCCGGTACCCCTGAAACTGAGCCTTCCTTTTTTTCCGTAAGTTTTTCTTTTTCTTTTTATTAGTCTCTATTTACATATTTTAATTGCTAATTTTTTTCTTTATTTGCAGGTGTGATACGAACCTACGGTGATTCGGACATCCACACGCACGAAGAGGCCATCGCGGTGTTCAAGAGTGCACTCGAGCTCTTCCCCGACGTACGTCTCGTCCCTCCACTCCAACGTTTTAGTTTTAGTTTTAGTTTTTTTTTTTACAATCTTTAACAAATGTGAAATGTGTACCATGCGATAAATCAGCAAGCAAACAGGACGGAGGAGGAAAACGAGGAGTGCGCCTACATCATGCACGAGATCGCCACCAAACTGTTCGAGCAGGACCAATCGCAAGTAAGTGGACTCTCCATCTCTCTCTCTCTCTCTCTCTTCCTTTCTTGCGTTGTGAAGCCTTCTCTTTCTTTGCTCACCACGGCGCACAGGAGGCGCTTGAGTGGTACATCAAGGCAATCGACGAGTACGAGCTGGCGATCCACGAGTTCTCTCCACCGCTGCTTCTCTCCAACATGGCCGGTGCTGATTCTTATTCTTTTGATGATGATGATGATGATTGCTTCTGCTGTTACGCCCACCAACCAACACGTCTGTCGCGCTGGAGCAGATGCCATCAAGGAGCAGGCGGAGCTGATACCGGCCGTGGAGGCCAAGCTGTCGCTGATCGATGAAGCCGCTAGCATATACGCCGTACGCCGTGCTCTCTCTGTGTTCCCACATTCTTTAATTTCACTTTGCTGGCCAACACGACACACGACACGCACACACGACACGCACACACGACACACACGACACGCACGACACGCACACGGCACACGTTGGCTGGCGTACAGGAGGCGCAGGAGTTGGTAGACTTGGGAGACACGGACATGTCCATCCAGTTGATCCACGGGCTCGCTGTGGTCTACCTCACGCGGGCCTGTTTTCTCGACAACCACATCACTGCCGTTCAAGAGGTTCACGACTCTTTCCAACCAACCAACCAACCAACCAACCAACCAACCACCTCTTAGATCATTTCTGCAAACCTCAATCGTAACGATTCGGAGTTGAAAAAACAGGACTACGACCGTGAGCCGACCGAGGCGCTCGCCGAACAGTTGGCGGCCTGGCGGAAGGATCTGCAAGAGTCCGTGGCGCAAGCCGAGCAGATTCTCAACAGCACGGAGAGCGCGCTGAACGATCCCTACACCGACTTTTGCTTTGCTCGAATCTACGCAGGTACTCCTCTTGCTGTGTGTGTTGTGTGTCGTGTGTGTTGTGTGTGTGTGTGTGTGTCGTGTGTGTGTGTCGTGTGTCGCGTCGACTTTACGGACATTCGCTGGTGGTCTACAGTGTCGCGCCGGTTCGACGAGTGCCGAAAATGGCTGGAAAAGTGCCGGCACAGGCGGTACCTGGGCAAGATGCGGAAGCTCCACCGGCTGGCGTTCAAGAACGTGGAGGATCAGGCCTGGTTCCAGCGCATGGTCGACGAGCAGACCACCGCTTCGGGCAGCCTCTGCGTCCCTGAAGATGAGGCCAGCGTTTCCTGATCGTACAATTAAGAAAAGAAAAGAATAAATAGGGCGACGTTGCCGTACGGGTCCTTCCTGATGTCGCCGTCGCACTTCATGATCGAGTTGTAGGTGGTCTCGTGGATACCGGCCGACCACATGCCGAGCAACGAGGGCTGGAACAGGGCCTCGGGGGCACGGAAGCGCTCGTTCCCGATGGTGATGACCTGACCGTCGGGCAGCTCGAACGACTTCTCAAGGGCAGAGGACGAGGCTGTGCATCTTCTGCTCGAAGTCGAGGGCGACATAGCACAGCTCCTCCGTGATGTCGCGCACGATCTCGCGCTCGGCGGTGGAGGTGAACGGTTAGCCGCTCGGTGAGGATCTTCGTGAGGTTGTCAGCCAGGTTGAGACCGGCGAGATCGAGACGCAGGATCAAGGTTGAAGCCCGCCGCCGCGATCAAGATTGCCGCATCGCCCAAGATGAGCGCCGATCTGGCCGGGATGGTGATAGCCTTGAGCCAGCTCTCATATTCGCGGGTCTCTGGGGGCAATATCCCCTTACCGCCGCCGCCGCGTGTCTCTAGCTCTCAACGTTGCTCGCCGCCATGGTGGTGGTCGGCCAGTTAGTTAGGAGAACGCGAGAAATGAACACTGGGCGGCGACCGGCCCTAGGCCTCAGGCCTTGTTTTATCAACAGGAAGGACCTTCTTGCAAACAATCCTCGTCATGCGCACGCGCACCAGAGCCCAGCAATGGACATTGGCCTTGCCGACCTCGGCCTGCAGGGCGGGCAGGTATTTACCTCGAGCCTCTTGGATAGCCTCCTCCAGCACGGTCCGCACCATGGACCCGGACTTCCTGAAGTGGTCCCCCTTGGCAAGGGGCAGGTCAAGGACAGCCTCGTCATCATCGCCGCCGCCCATGTCGTCGATAGTACGGGAGATCTCGACCTGCTTCTCCCAGATCTGCGCACCTTGGCCGAGCACCAGCCCTTGCACCTTCACGTTCTTGAGCGTGAAGCAGTAGTGCTGTAGGTAGGGCGCGAAGACAGAGAGACAGAGGAGAGAGAACGGTCAATCTCATGGTAATTCTATAGACGGAGTGAACCATGGGCGAATACCTGTGGTTTCTGGAGGGCGGCTGCCTGCTGGCCAATGTAGACGATGTCCAGTGCAGGACCTGACGCGTTGGAGTGCCTGGCCACCGGGTCGACTTTATACTCCTTCCTCATGCAGTCGCCAGGGTGGCAAGCAAGCAACATCACATCATAGACAGCTGCCCCCACCAGCACCCCATGGCATGTTAGTCATTTTTGTATCAACCCTCCTCCTCCACCCACCAAGGTGGTTGAGTACCTTGTGCAAAGGGTCCTCCCAACTGATTGCATCATGTCTGTCAAGTCCATGCAGCAGGAATCAGGAGACAGCTCAACAAAATGGCTTGACCTGCTTCCTGTCCACCATTTTCACAATCACCCTGTGCAGCTGCTGCACTCCAATTTCATTGATGTCCAGCATCCTCTGCAGCTTGACTGCAAACTCCCTGTGGGCCACATTGTTCAGGATGTGCAGGGAGTGCTTGAGGTGGATGGAATCAGGCAAAGATTGAGTGTAGGTCAATGCCCTGGTGTAGAACATCAAGTTGGGGTCACTTCAACTATGGCTGAGCAGGTAGTCAGCTGCCTCTCCAGGCTGAAGTGTTGACAGCAGTGGATTGAAATAGAGAGCCTGTTCCAGCTGATGAAGCCTGTGGAGCATGCATGTTGGATTGTAGAGTGCCTCCTTCTGCAGTGGGTGGAAAAGGTAGCTGTTGTGGTCATTTCTCCATGAGTCCACAATCCTGTCAACAACCTCTGGCTGCAGTTGGTGCAGCCTCATGAGTCCATTTTGAACATCAGTCTCAGTGAAGCCATAGAGAGACACAAATTGTTGGTCATGGGTGATGTGCTCAGCAATGTTGAACCTGCTCATGAACTCATCCAGGAACCTCTGGCCAGATGAAAGGTGAGTCACAGTCATCTGATATGGTGATATTTTGAGAGATTAAAATAAAATTTAATCCTTTAAATGACAATCAATTATAATAAATAAAAGCACTATTTCTTTTTGAAAAAGCTGTTTTCAACTAAAAAGCAGTATGATCTTACAAAATTTTGGTGATGTGTGAAATAGGCACTCCAAATACTGTGGAAACTGCTTTTGTTCAAATTTTTCTTTTTCTTTTTTGCTTAGAAGTTTTGTTTTGGGCTGCAGTGTTTGAAATAAAGGTAATTTTATTATTTTCCCAAAATGAAGTCTTTTGAGAACTGTTCTGCAATCAGTTGAAAAAACTTTATTGAAGTGAGAGATATCACTCGTCATTGGAGTTGGAGTGGTGATTGCTGGTGCTAGGCTCATCAACAAGATCCTCTGAAAAGCTTTCTTCCACATACTTGCCCTTCTTTGGAGTGCTTGACTTGCTGCTGCTTGAGGTCTTGCTGCTCTTCGGTGATGGATCCTGTTGCCTGGTGGCAGGCTGCTTGTGCTTGAGGCTAGGCGCGGCTTGAGTGGTGGTGAGCTTGCGCTTGTGGCCGGAGGCGGAAGAGGATGTCTTGGTTGATTGCATCTGCTCCTTGCCCTTGCTCTTGGAGTCTGTTGGCTTGAAATTGTCGGAGGAGCTGGATGAGTGGTCCTCCTCTTGCTGCTCCTGTGGAAGACCCTTGGAGGCACTGTGCGGCACCTGCACAATTAAGGGCATTGTCAGAGTGAGAGGTGAAGGCTGCGTACACGTACACGATGATTTATGCAGTGAGAATTGTTGTGTATGTGTATGCATTGATTTGCCTAAGCTGAGAAGTGGGTTATGGAAGAGTGTACCATCTTTTTGGAGCTGCTTTTGGAGGGCGAGGGAGATGTCCGGCGAGCATTGGAGGGGGAAGGGTCTGTTGCATGGCAGAGGCTCAGCCACTTCTTAATTTTGGGTGTGGAGATGTGGAAGAGGATGCTGAGGATGGCACTGTTGATGATCTTCGTCTCAGATTCAGAAGGCTGTGATGAAGAGGTGATGTGCATGTGGTAGGTCCACCTAAGGCTGATGCAAGCGGCGGTTGGAGTAGCATGAAGAGGCATGAAGTCCAATAGTGACGTGGCATCACCTTCAGTGGTGAATGCGGTGAAGATTCTCTGGTAGAAAGCAGAGGCTATGGTGATAGAATGTAAGTTTTGACCTCAGGTGGAGAGCAGGCATCCAATGTGTGAAGGGAAGCACATACCAAGCTGGGGGGCCTGCAGCACAGGAGGAGTGTATTCTTTGCACCACTTCCAGATGTTGATGCTCTTCTCTCCTGCTTCAATCTTTGGCACCTTGACGACGTCGTGAGTCAGCTTGGAGTGCTTGTTGGGAATGTAGTGCTTGTTCTCGAAGCCGATGTAGATGACAAACACGCCTGTAAGAAACATGTTATAAGGTGAGAAATATGCCGCGTACGCGTACGCGGCGATTATAAGAGTGTTGGACATACCGTTATGTTGGATATTTTCTTTTGAGCGGATATTGGGGATCAGGCCAGAGATCAGCCTGAGAAGCGTGTATGGACTCCTGTGTGCCGCTGGGCCGATTGATGAAAGGATGCTTGCTAACTCAGCAGCACTGCAAGTCATGATGATGCTGTGTGACTCTGCAAGAGGACAGTGAGTTGGAAAAGCAGAATACAAGCAGGGAAGAAGGGTACAAGCAGACATACCAGAGGTCTCATCTAGGTGATCCATCAACACCTTGATCTTCTTCGGAGTCCAGGTGTGGGTGAGGGTGGTGTTGCTTGCAAGGTCAGCGAAGGTGATGGAGTACTTGGAGTTGGAGTTGAACTTGCAGGTGTGGTGGTGGATGACCTGCGTGATCTTTGGCAGCAGCTCGTTGGCGTCCTTCAAAGTCCGAACTGCTATATCCTTGGACTCTGCGTCGCTTCCGCTATCGCTTTCGTCATCAGACTTGGTGGACCTTCTCCTTTTCTTCCTGTTCTTCATCTCCTCCTTCTTCTTTTCCTTGAGCTCTTTCTTCGCCCTCGCTACCTCTTCCTCTTGTTTGCGTCGGGCAGCACCTGCGATGAGGGACTGGAGGAATTCTTTGAAGGAGTGAAGGACATTGAACTTGGGTTCCCTGATCTTGGCAATGATAGTGTCCTCCTTGCTGATGATGATCTGATCCTACAATTGCAAAAGGACATGAGTTAGTGATCGCGTACACGTACACGATGATTTAGGCTTGTCAGGGTGTACATATTTTCCGGTGTTGATCACAGTGCAGATGGTACGCCAAGCTTGCTTGCTGCCCTCTCGGATGAAGTGAAGTTTGTTGAGGAACTTGGTTTGGAGGGTAAGCGCCTCAACAAGGTCACGGAACTCTGTGAATGTAAGAAGTAGGTCAGTAAAAATTGCGCGTACACATACGCAATCACTTTAAGTTTGCTGATTATTGATCGTACCTGCTTTGCTGATCTTCTTTTCGGTGATGGACTTGCGGCTCCTGCCTTTCATCACGCCAGCAAGAAACTCGTTGGCCTGGTTGGAGTGGATGATCTCGAGGGCTTTCGCCATGATGGCGTCCAGCACATGAAAGAGGCCATGGAGATACAGTGGAGAGATGAGGAGTGATGATTCAAGGGTAGTGTAGAGGCGGTCGATTACGGCAGCCGTCTTGGGCCACCCGTCCTTGGTGTGGAACTTGCGAATGATGCCGCTGATGTTGCGGATGCTGTTGTAGGCCTTCTTCCAGGCTTCCTTGCAGATCTTGGAAGTCTCAGGCTGATGGACAGAGAATAAGAAGGGTTACACATGGACATGTACAGGGGTATGGGTATTCAGGTCGTACCAGGAATTTCAGGAAGAGTTTCCAGTTGATAATCTCCTTGCCATCGGAGCATGTCATCCAGAAGCGCTTCTGGAGTATGTACTTCATTACGTGGAAGAACATCTCCCAGTCGTCATGATGGACAGCTGCCTCATCATGCATCTTGTTGCAGTGGCAGGCCAGTTGCATAAGATCATCTGGTGGACAATCATGCTGTAGAGGAGGTGAGTGAGTGTAACTAGTTATGCATAATAGGCCAATAAATTTACAGAGAAGGCCTTGAACGTACCGAGACTACATCACACAACCAGTTGAGGTCCGTCTTGTGAAAGACTTCATGAGCAGCAGTGACACGATGGTTGCCGTTGATAACGTGGTATTTGGGCTCGCCGTTGTGGAGCACACATTCGGATTCAGGGAGCTCCTGGATGGTCAACTTGGTCATGACCAGAATTCCTCTCTCCTGCATAGAGTCCGCCATGATTCTCTTGCCCCACTCGGTGATCTTGTGGTAGGTGCCAGTCTTCATCATCCGCTTGATGTTGATGATCGCACCATTCTTCTTGACCCACTTCAAGATGAGGTGAGGTAGAACTTGCTCACCCGTCAGGCTCTCTGGAGGAAGGGAATTTGGATCGAACTACAGAAAACAGATATGAGTTCATCGTATTAAAAGGACCGCCTACGCGTACGCGACTGGGTATGTACCTCTTGGATGTCACCAAGACTTGAATCGTCGAGCGTTGAGGTGTCGTCGAGAGATGTGTTCATGCGCCCTTCTTTCTCATCGATCATGTCGGAAAAGTCGAGCGGGTTCCCAAGTGGCTCTTCGTCGGCATCGTAGGACACGACGATGGGTGAGTTGGCAGTCCCAGACTGTTGACGACGCGTAGGTTGTAGCTCCAAACCAACGATTTCTGATGAGGAGCTCTGCCGCTCCGAATCCTGCAATGTGGAGAATGATGATAAGTATTGGTGTATACGATTGTCGCGTACGCATACGCAACAATATTGCAGAAGTAGTATCGAGCGTACCTTTCCATGGTCTGAAGCGAAGGGGTCCTGTGACGTGTCATTGATAGTTGTCTCTCGATTCTCCGTCTCTCTGATGAGGGAGGCGAGGTCGTCCACTTCGTCGCCTTGCTGCTCCATTGCGTTGTCCTCTTCTCCTTCAGCCTCTTGAGTTTCCGGTATGGACTTCAACTGTGAATCATTCTGAAGGTACTAAATCGGCGCGTACGCATATGCAACGGTTATGGCGTTAGTTAATTGAAGAAACGACCACAAATACACTAACGCATGAACAAAATCAAATATGTAGTCGCCACTCACCATAACCAAAAACATCGCGTACGCGTACACGACCATTATGTACTCATAATAATCTATTCGTGACCAACATAAATTCATCGCGTACGCGTACGCGATAAATAAATACATACAAAACGTAAATACCTTGTTCCGCTTATCCTGCTTCTCCTTCGTCCAATCCTGTAGAAATGTCAAGTGAGGTTGAGTATTTTACACTTATGAAAAAATAAAAGGGCAAGTTACATACCACTATCATCTTCTGCAGCTCCTCCAGGCTCTTCTTCCTGAGGTCCTTGAGGTGATGCTTCTTCTTCGGCCAGCCTGGCGCGTGGTATAGCCAGTTGGCCAGGTTGACAGGATTGGAGTAGGTTGCTAGGATGGTCGGCATGCCGCTCTCCGACTGGGTGCTGGTGTTGTGTTGCTGGTCTTCAGTATCGCTCATGTGTATGTGTATACTCTGGGTGCGGTAGAAATAAAAAACCGGGGTCCATTTGCCTATAAAACAACACCAGCCACCAATAGCAATTTTTTGCAGACATCGGAACTGTAGGGCAACCACCAGCCAACCACATGCTACTGTGCTTCCAGAAGTTGGCTGAAAACGGACAAAATCTTCCTTTTCAGAAAGGATGGGTTGACTGCAAGTTCTTGAACATGGAACTTTTACCAAATCCATGTCTAGGCGCTATCTGCCACAACCACGGTTTACATGTACACATCCTTTTCAAGCTTCACTGTACCTTTCCGTCCAATCAAAATATTTTGACTGGTGCCAGTCTGCGCTGGGGAAGTTCCGCCTGCTTGACAGCCCATTCCACCTATCCTCCACAGCTCCTGTCAAACCATGTTACTAGTGCCACACCATGGCAGCATGGGATGATTTCATGGACTACTACATGGAGCTTCAGTTCATGAATCAATGGTACTTACCACCACACTTTTGAAAGATCCTTGACTTCATGGTTGTTTATCTGCATCTGCCCTCTCCTGTCGTTGCTATTGTTGTGTTGTCCAAGGTCGACATATTGTGTGTAATTATAATCGTTTTACATGATCCTTTTAGTGTCACGTACACATACGCGGCGATTTGAGGGTTGACAAAATCATCGCGTACGCGTACGCGATCTATAATCCCGCATTAATCAACCACGCGTTGCAGGGAGGCCATTGAGTTCCCTCTTGCTCGGTACAATGGTAACCTTCAGTCTTCGGGATCACATGACTCGACGTTGTCCATAGATATGGAACGCGGCCGCCCCGAGGGCAACCACAATTACAATCTGGTGAACGACCTGTGTGCCGCCGATACACAGATTATCCCACCTGCTGACAATGATGACACCATCCTCCCACCCTTGGCACAACAATGGATAGCAGAGGCATCGGTCTCAGCTCTGGAACGGCTAAATAACTGTGACCTGACACATGTGTTACAGCAGAAATGTTGCTCCCTGCAGTGCATCAGACACTTGCCTATTCCATGGTTACGAGCATGTCGTCTTCACTACTACAGCATGTCACAACACTCCTCCAGACAGTGGCTCACCACCATCCTAGAGAATCAGCCAGATGGCAGAAAGATGTTCTACATTTTCTCCATGGTACTTGCCTCCTCCACCACTAGAGTGAATGCAATTTAATTCTCCACCAGAAGGTGTGCAGGAAGGCATTCCTATCTGCTTATGGCTCCTCAGAAAAGAAACTATTGAACTGCCAAAATTCTGTTACTTGGCGTACTGGGCAGAAGACCGGTGACTTGGTCTTGAGAGTGCATGTGTGGATATCAGACTACACTGAGATGGTACAAGTTCATGCCAGCTTAATCATCGCGTACACATATGCGATGAATTTACGCACTAGTTTTTCCGTTCGTACAAAGAGATATAGATATCCAGATTTACCGCGTACGCGTACGCGGTGATACAACATCGCTTTTCTCAACAGCTTACTTGTCCTTCATCTGCAGTATGGCTGCCGATCGCCATCATCCGCTGATATATTCATGCCCATGATCATGACCAGGGAACATCTCCATAAGAAATACCAGAACACAGTGGCTGGCAATGGTGAAGGTGCCATCAGTTATCGACACTTCAGGTGACTCTTCCGTGAGTACTACAGTCATGTGAAGTTCCCACGATTTACTCGCCTTGGTACCTGTACCACCTGCGCTGCCACCAATGACTCCATTGCCACCAAGAAGATGTCACATCGTGAACAAGAGCAGGTGAAAGCTGCAAAGAAGGAACATCTCACCTTGGTCGAAGATGAGCGCACCTGTTATCATTGAAAGCAGCTCGAAGCTCTGGTGGATCCTCAGAACTGCATGTCAATAATAATGGATGGATCAACTGATGTCATCCTTCCCTTTCGCATACCCACTCCATCCTCCTGGAAGGATCTCCACCTCTATAAGCTTGGCGTTCATGGCATCATCAACCACAGATTACAGCAAAGATATCTGTACCTTCACCAGGGTCAGTATGGCTGTGGCCCCGATTTCACCATTTCGATTCTACACCATCATCTCCACCATGTACTTACTTGCCCCAATGCTTCTCGCCCTGGTTTACTCTATCTACAGTTTGATAACTGCAGCCGCAAGAACAAGAACAAGTACATGCTTGCCTATTGCAACTGGCTCCTTGCCAATGGAGTATTCCAAGACATACATATATCCTTTCTACCTGTAGGCCATACACATGAGGATATTGACCAAATGTTTTCCACCTTTGTGGTTGGTATGCATCATGAGCCATGTATTGGCTCTATCCCTCAGTTTGTCAACAACATTGACAAATGGTACACCAAGCCCCAAATGCATCCTGAGGTCATATTTCTCCGACAAGCATGGTCCTTCAAGAGCTGGTCCCTGAAGTACAAGGCACATCAAGGCCACATACCTTCCAATTCATTCTCAGTGCTGCATCAGATACTGTCGAGCTGTGGACTAAGGATTACATATCAACTGACTCCCATTGGGAAGGTCCAGTCAACATACTGCGCAATAATCTCCCAGCAACTGAACCTCCAATACTGGCCCCCGCTTTAATCGACTCTGATATTCTCCATGTTACAATGTTGGCACTCCAGAACCTTGAGGGCACTGCTGAATTACAGCAATCCTTCCATGATATAATCCAGCGATTCAACGAACCTCTTCCCTGTGATCTTATCGCTCACCCCTTTGTTTGGGTCTACAACTAACCATGTGCTCCCTGTTGAGGAGCCTTTATCCTATGTGCTCCCTGTTGAGGAGCCTTTATCCAACAACTTGCCAACTACTCTCAGTGCCAAGATGTATGTGTGCGGTTGCACCTCACTTGAACTGACTCCAGTGCTGCCTGATGTTGGTGCTGTTGTGGCACTTGCAGCTCCTGATTGTCCATACTGGCTTGGTCTTGTGACTCGAATTACTCGGACCAAGGTATTTGTGCAGTGGCTCAATGAGGATGACAGAGGTGTTTGGTGTGTCTCATCATCTTGTGAGGAGGGCCAATTACTGAGCACTCTGATAGCACATGACGTCAGTCTCAGTGTGGTGGACGGAACCATGCGCCCTCAACTTCACCAGTGACTGCTGCAAGCATGCCGACTATGGGACGAAGAGACATCTGAAACCGACCATGATTGTGACTAAAATGGTACAGTGCCACGCAAAATCGTAGCGTATGCGTACGCGATCTCTTTATCTCCTACCACTCAAAACTCTAACATCACCAACAGCACAGAAATCGTCGCGTACGCGTACGCGACAATTTTCGGCATCCCTGCGCCCCAGTCCACAACTTCCCTATCCATGCAGAAAATAAAATCTCTACCGCACAGTGACATGGACCACATTACCACAAACAGTGCACACAACTTAGCCAATCGCAAGCAGTACAAAGTTGCTTTTAGGATCAATCGCATTTATTAACACAAAAACTGATGACAATCAGCTTCACTAAAACGAAAAGATGCAGTCAAGATATTTTTCTATTTGATAAATTGCATATTAAAATATCCGAATTTACAATAGTTGTACACAAACTATCTCCACAAAACAAAAAATGATGCACTTTTTCAACCCTTATAATGCGAAAAACTAAATCAAAACAGATATCACTTCCCACAAAGCGCCATTGCGGCTTCATATCCATTTCAGATTGCACAAAATTTTGACAGTCATTTTTTCACTCACCTTTCATCTGGCCAGAGGTTCAGGGCCAGCAGCATTACTCCTGTCACAAAGCACCACACCACATTCTGGTTGCAGGCCATCTTGATCCTGCTGAAGAACTTGGCATACATGTTCTCCATGCTCTTGAGGAGGCCCTCACTCAGAATCTGAAGCGCCAAAACCAGGGTTGGGTGGCCCAGGGCCTTGTTGATGCTCATGTCATACTTGTTGATGAGCACATTGAGCTTGGTGGGGTGGGGGTGGTTCAACACAACAACAAAAAAAAAGATGAGCACATGATGGATGAATCTTCTGTGGGCTGGTTTGGTACCTTTTCATGTTTGTTCTCAAGCTGATCCACAAGGTGCTGAAAGGTTATGACTGCATCTTGCTTGTTCAGTTCAAATGAAAGGTTGTAGTGCTCCTTGAATTTGGCAGTGGATGTGTTCAGATGGTTGTTGAGGCTCCTCCTGAAAGTGTTGATGTTGTCGGTTTTGATGCCAGCGAAGGAGAGGGGAAGGACATGGAAGGTGTTGGCAAGCTTGGTTGGCACCTGCCCGATCTCCAGGTGGCCGAAGAGCTCCTTGAACCAGCCCTTGTGTGCCATGTCATAGTAGTGTGCTAGCGTGTCGATCCAGAGCGTTTTCCCCATCCACCAATTCCTCAGCGACACCACTGCACTTGCATCGAGCGCTTCCAGGAGGGGGATGAAGCCCATTCTATCGACCCAAAAGTTTGGCTCCTCTTGTGAGAAGACTCTTGGAAAGCTCCCAACACCGTAGGCAAACTGGGATGGTGGCGGCCGCGGGGTGGTCGCTGAACGAAAATTAAATCGTCAACAAGGATTTGCTTATGGGGGGGGGGGGGATACCATAAGATTGGAGTTTTTGTCCGCCGCCAAAGGTAAAGGCCTTCGTCGAGGAGGAGGTGAGGCAACGTGCAACCCCGGCGTGGAAGGGACGCTTCATGTGTGTTGGCCTCATGTTGTCTGTGCTAGGCCGTCGGCGTTGGTGTACCTAGACGCAGTGACCGCAGGCGTCACGCCGCTTGATTGCAGCACACGGTCAGCCGCCGTGGCGGTCTCAGTGGAGTTGGAGTCGAGCGCGGTGAGCGCGTGCTCGCCGGGGGCTGCGATTTCGGTGTGCAGTGTGCGGCCGGGCTGCAGTGGGCGAAGCGCTGCTCGATGGTGTGGTCGGCGAGGCCAGGACCAGGACAGATCGCCCTGATCGGAATCCTCGCCACCTGTAGCCGCTCGAAACAAAGCCACCTTGCTCCACCGTACGGATCGAGACTCAACATTGCCACGCCGTCCACTTCTTGGCCGGTGGGCACCGATGACGCATTGCTGACGTCAGGCTTTCAGTGGCCGCAGCACAAGATTTCTTTGGTAATCTGGAGTACAGCAATAGAATAGTTAAAAACAAGATGAAGAGACTGGCACGAACATCCACTGCAGGTGCGATCGCACCTTCTGCCCTGCACACATCGGGCAGCCTCTCGATTTCGCCAACTTCGCGCCATTTGCTGCTGCAATCGCATGGTTCTTTCTCGATCGGGCCAATGGTGCAGTTGACCTCGCGAGGCTTCCGTGCCACGCCCTCTACCAACAACGACATCAGGGAGGCACTGAACGCCGCCTTCTCCTTCAGGCCGACGCCGCAATCGCTCGAGGCGAGCACGCTGCTGGCCAAGACCAGCGAGGTGCCTGCGGAAATCGATTTCGACCTCCATCTCCCGCTACTCAAGTCCGCGCTCAGCCAGCACAAGAAGGCCGACGTCATCCGCCTCATGCAGGATCTGGCACGGGCCAACGCGCCCGCCAGGGCCTTCATCCTCCAGCGGGTCGAGCGCTACACCAAGCAGATGGAGGAACAGATGACGCAGGCCCAGCAGAAGGCCGCCTCCTCGTCCAATGCCGCCAAGATTAACGCCAACGCCAAGAACATCGATGTCCAGCAGCCCCCCAGCGACAAGGAGGCCAAGGAAGGCAGCCCTGCACCATCAGGTCTCTTGCTCTACACTTTTTTTCCCAATTTTTCCATTTTTTATTATTCTTATTAATTCTTTATTTATTTGCCCCGACACAGACAAGATGTCGCTGCAGGAGGCGGTGCTGCACGGCCAGCTGAGCGCGAGGGAGCTCGAGGGCGTGTTGCGCGACCTGCACCGGGACATCACCCTCTCCCCCGCGGATGAGCAGCAGATCAAGGGTACGTGACCGCTTACGCGTCATCTTCCTGCTTAGCTCTGACTGATTCCGTGTGCGTGTGTGCGTGTGCGTGTGTGTGTGTGTGTGCGCGCGATGCATACCAGACGAGGCTCGTGCCTTGTGGGAGGCTGGCACGGCAGCAGTGATGGCTGTCGATCAGTCCTTGCCGAAGCATTTTACCTCCATGGTGCGCGCATCGTCCAACTTCCTTGCCCAACTGTCGTCCGCAAGTCTTGATCGATAACCAACACACACACACACACATACACACACACACACACACACACACACACACACACACACACAACCTGTTGTGTTTTAACAACAACAGGTGATTGACGCTTTCCCGTGGGCCGACCTGCTGTTGGCGGATGACGTCACCAAGCTCGTTATCGAAAGCCCTGTCTCCAAGGCCGCGGCCAGGATACGGTACGCCGGCCTCTCAGCTGCGATCCAACCACTTCCATTGCACTCACTCAATCGTCCGCTGTGGGTGGATGGGTGTGTCCTTGGTGCCAAACAAAGGGCCTCGGAGGTGCTGGAACGGCAGGAGAACATCAAGAAGAACATGAGTTGGATCTCGCGACTCGTTCTTCCGTCGATCGCGCCGTCCAAGATCAAGAAGGGCCAGACTCCCCACGTCTACGACGCCGCGCTCGACGCCTACATCCACAACGACTTTGATAAGCTGCTCAGCACCCCTAGCGGCGAAAAGCTGACCGAGGTTCTCTTCCTTTCTCTCCTCGTGTTGTTGTTGCTGACATGTCGTTGGCCGTGTCATTGGTCGTGTCGTGTCGTGTGGTCCGTGCGGTTTGACTCATCATCATCTGTGCGTGCGTTGACACAGGACACGTTCCGTCACGTGGTGCAGAAGTTCGAGGAGGCGCCAGAGAACATCGCGCGGACGATTGCGGCGACGCTGCACAGCACGTTCGTGGGCCACTTCATCGCCCGGACCATGGCGTCGGGGATCGACTACTACTCGCCCAAGAGCTTCGCCAAGAAGCTCCTCACGCCCATGAAGCCCCTCAACCCCTACTTTGCCCAGCGGAAGCGCGAGCTCGACTCCACCACCACCGCCCCTTCCGCCAGCGCCTAAGCAGCTGTGACCACAGGTGATATTATCGTTTTCTCTTCTCTTCTCTTCTCTTCTTTGTTGTTAGTTATGTCGAGGGGGCGGGGCTAGAGGGCGGCCTTCTTCTTCTGGTGCGCTTTCCGCTTGACCAGCATGTCGATGATGTCGGGCACGAATGGCCGAAGCGCGTAGGCGAGCTTGCCGCTCAGCGTGAGCACCACCTTTCGTCGCCTCTGGTCGGCGGCCTCGACGATCAGCTCGGCGCAGCGCTTGGGCGACATCATGCCCCCCGAAGCCGGGTTGAAGTCCTTCGGCCCGTACGCGTTCTGTCGGATCTCCGTGTCCACATACCTGCCCAGCATGCCCGCCCGCGTCAGCCGTCGCAGCACGCAACGCACACGACACACACGACACACGACACGCACGACACACGATACGCCTGCCGTACCCAGGGGATACGATGGTTATGGGAACTGCTGGACCCAGCTCGGTCCGCAAGGCTTCGAAGAAACCTGCGAGGTCAAGGCGCGACGCGGTGTGGGAGGGGATTGGGTTTAAGAAGATCGAACAAGGCGCCTACACGAAGACGGGCTGAAGGGTACGCGGCGTACCGTTCACTGCGAACTTCGAGCCGCAGTAGCCCGTACGCAGTGGCACCCCCGTCTCGCCTGAGAAGAGAGTCGTCAACGTTCATGAATCGAGACACACAACACGACACGCACACAGACACGACACGACACGACACGACACGACACGCGACATAGGAAACTGGTAGCGCACGTACCCGAGAGGGATCCAATGACCACGATCTTGGGCTGAGGGCTCTTGCGCAGGAAGGGCAGTGCGAAGTGGGTCGTGTACACGTAGCCGAAGTAGTTGGTGTCAATCAGCTTGTGGAAGATCTCCAGGTCCTACACCAACAATAGTGAGTATATATATATGTGAGTATATATATATGAGAGTATATATATATCAGGTTGACAATGGGTACACGTGCATTTGTGTGAATACCACAACCACACCACACCGCCACCACACAGCGCAGAGAGATGTGTGAAGGTGAACCACCGAACCTTAAGCTCCTCGAAGGCGATGTGCATGGACACGCCGGCGTTGAGCACCAGGTAGTCGAGGCGGCCGAAGATGCGGATGGTCTCCTTGATCAGGAACCTGTGTGCCCGAATCAGCCCCGGTGAGTGTGAGTTGCCAATAAAGATAAAAATAATGGAAAAATAAAATAAAATAAAATAATTAATAGAGGTGACGCACTTGCACTGCTTGGGCTTGGACACGTCGGTGGGGATGATGGCCACCTCACACCCGAGCTTGCGGCACTTGATGGCTACCGCCTTCAGCTTGTCCCTCGAGCGCGCAGCTAGCACCAACCTGTGGTGCACGAAATAAGGGTTAATATATAAATAATGCTATTATATAATATAATAGTAAAAAATATATAAATAAATATAAATAAGAATAGCCGCAAGAGGTGACGCACTGGCAGGCGCGGGAAGAAGCGTATTGGAGGGCGATGGCTTCTCCTATGCCACTGCTGGCTCCGGTGATGACGATCACCGGTACGAACCCTCCATTTACGGCGTCATCTGCTGAAAATTAAAGTTAAGAAAAATCGTCCATTCTGGTGAACAGGCGCACTGTGCGTACCGCGAGAGACAGAGTCCTCAGGTTCGTAGCTTGTGTATTCTTCTTCGCCTACGCTCGACTCTTTCTCCATTTTCCATCAATAAACAAAAATTTTTTTTTTCAACTTGAATTTTTCTTTGCGCAAACTTGCAAAGAAACCTTTTTTCTCATTTCCAAATTTTGCTTGTTGCCCCGAAACTCCAATCATCCACTCGCTACTGCGTGGGTGCCACGCCCACGGCCCGGCGGAGGGTTGATGACCGTCCTCCAAGGCAGTGGCACGGCGCTGAGGCAGGATCATCCATTTGGGCCACGACCACCATTCCGTGGAGCTCTCAAAAGGGAGTGCAAAGTAGGTAAGGGGATCATTAGGTGCCATGAGATCGATGATCCCTCATACAATCCACCCTGCTTGCAGTGGGGCAATTCTGCGACATGTCCTTTCTTCCAGTTCGTGCTTCTCGGGTGGGGATTTTTATGGGTTGGGTCACCTCATCACTCTTTCAGGTGCCTGATCGCGTGGCTGTTCGTGCTCCTGGTGCAATCATCTCAGGCATGCTTGCGTATGCAATCGTAAAATATCTCGCATTCCAGAGCGGGACAGATGGTGAATTTTCGGGGCCTGGTTTCCCGCGTTCTTCCTGGTGGCAAACAGCGGCGTTGTCGGCTGGGTTTGAGGCCAATTTTCGGCCGCTTTGAATTTTAGCACTGGCCAGTCCGCCTCGCTCTACAAAAGCGGACCACCACCGATCGTCTTCTTCTCTTCTCTCCTCATCCACTTCACACACACACATACCACCTATATCACTACAGCRCCACACACCACCTTCATCTTCATCCACGGATAGGGCACCTCACCTCACCACTTCACTCTACACYTCACCACCCTCAACTTCATCTTCATCTTCACGTTCACCTCCACCACCTGCACAGCACCAGCACGCTTAACACAACATGTTTCGCTTCCTCAGAAGATTGAAGGACAATACTACTCACAGGAAGAGGAAGGGCAACTGCAAGCAGCAGACCCCAGCCGACACCACCCCCACCACCTCTTCTCGCCACCAACAGGASCAGGAGCAGCACCCCTCGAGCCTGGGCAGCAACAACGACCTCATCATCAAGTCGAACGACCCCAACGCGCCCTTCGCCCTCGCCAGCACCGTGTCGGCCTACGTCTCCCCCTCCACCCCCCGCACCCCCGCGCCCTTCCACAACAAGTCCGACATCGCCCACAAGATCAAGAGGCGTATTAAGAGCGTGTCTGCCTCGTTCCAGACCGTCGACTGCATCGCACCAGATCTCTCTACTTCTCCATCTTCTACTTCAGCTGCTGCTGCTTCTTCTACTTCACTTTATTCCTCTTCCGCAGCCATCGCCAGCCGGGTCCAGGCCATCTGCCTCTCGCTGCCGTCCAACACCCTGGCCGTGCCCGAGCTCTGTGACGACTTCGCACCTGGCCGCCGAGAGAAGACTACCAATTCGTCCACCTCATCGAACCACGTCGCCTTCGAGACCGACATATCGGGCTTCAACGCTCTGCCGCTGGAGCTGGTGTCGCACATCTTCAGCTTCCTACCGGCGTCGACCCACGACATCTGCAACGCGAGCGCCGTGTGCTGGAGCTGGCGCGAGCTCATCCGCAGCGACTCGAGCCTGGCTGCCCGGAGGCGCCAGCACTGGCGGCACGTCAACTGGCGCGCCGGCCGGTTCTACCTTCGCAACACGCTCCCGCTCAAGACCCACCCGATCTGGCAGCTCCTCCCTCGACCCAACGCCAAGGTACTGATTCTCTCCTTCTTCTGCGGTTGTACCACATGAACGAACGTCATCAACTTGCCTGAACTCACCATCTTCATCTTCTGCGGACACAGGACACGGTGTTCCACTACTCCGGCATGGACGGGACGGTGCAGGCGCTGGACCTCAAGAGTGGCGAGCTGACATCCTCGCTGACCCTTCCCTCGCAGGTACATCCATCGGTTTTTCTCTCTATTGGTCAAGCGCTTTTGTTTCTTTATCAGATTTTTTCCTTTTATAGAGAAATCGTGGATTAACCTGGATATGGCTATTGGTCTGCAGAACTTCCCGGTGCTGGCTGTGAACGAATCGTGTACGCGCCTGGTCATCTCAACCAAGAAGAGCAACGATACCTACGCTGTCGAGGAGTACGACTTCCACTCGGGGAAGCTGGTGCGAAGCATCGACTGCCACAGTGGGTGGATAACCTGCCTTCAGTTCCTCAACGACAGCCACGTTGTGACTGGCTCGCAAGGTACGACGCACACAACGAACAATGTTAGCGATTGTGCGGGTGATCTGACAACATTACACTCTACACAGACCACTCGCTCAAGCTGTGGAATCTCGACTCGGGCGAGTGCGAGAAGCAGTTCGCTGGCCACACGGCGTCGGTGACGTGCCTCCAGGTCCTGAAGCGCACCAACGCGCCCGTCTGCTTGGTGAGCGGATCGCAGGACGGCTCTATTAAGATCTGGGTATGTACACCGTCCCTCTCTTTCCTACCTCTGCTGCATCTTCATCGATCTCCTTGCTCCGTAGTGATCATTGCAGTTCGAATAAACTGGGCAAAAACAACCAACAAACACAACCACACAAAACAAACAACGCTCAGTTGTTGTTATCGTTTCGTCGTTTGTGTTAACCACCTTGACTGTTTCCCTTACTTCCCTCTTTTAAGGAAATGTTGCATATCCTTTTACTAACTCCCCATTTATCCCCCGACCAATAGGATGTGGCTAGCGGTGAAGCGTTGCACACTCTGCCGTGCCGATTCCCAATCTTTGCGCTCCACGCTGAGAACAACCTGGTGGTGGCGGCCGGCTGCAAGAAGGAGAACCGCACCAGCGAGAAGGGTTGTCTCAAGCTCTGGAACTGGGAGCGCGAAGTCGTGCTCCGCGATCTCGGCACTCAGCCTCGAGGTACATCACCATCAATCCACGTTCTTCTCCTTCAACTTGAACATGTGGCTGACAACATTTCTTCTTCTTCTTGACGCTCAGCTGACAAGGGCATGGCGCCGATTAGCGGAGTGTTCCTGAGCGGCACGCAGATGCTGACGGTCGAGAGCGGCTGGATGAGCTTTCGCTGCCGCAAGTTCAGGAAGACCGGCGCCATTCGTCTCTGGGACATCAAGACCGGCGCCCTCATCGCCAAGATTGCTGGTATGATAGGAATCCTCGCCGCACTCCATTCCAACTACATTCCACATGTCTCACATTTCTCCCACTCAGACTTCCGCATGCGGGAACACACGAACAAGTCTCAGTGCGTGGTCTCGCTCCTGGTGGACGACGAGAAGAACGTCATCGTCGGCATCGAGGAAATGGAGCACATCAAGCCCTCGGCGCTCTCGCACATCTTCAAGATCAAGAGCATGGTCAAGGTGTGGAGCCTCAAGGAGGGCAAATAGGCGAGCTACCAACCCGCGAACGACGTCAACAAACAACTGTACCACGCCAACCACCCGACACGCACCCGCGACGAACTGTACCACGCCACCTACGTGCTTCACGCCGAACGACTAAGCTCGAAGAACGAAGACGACTGTCATCCGCCCGATCGATGAAGGAACGAACTCAGAGTGAGTTCGTACTCCTCGAATGCGCTGCCTTGCGCGGCCTCGCCCTCTGAGGAAGTTGAGGAGACATTGTGTGGCGTGTGGGCGGGGAACTACCCCGCTCCAGTCTATTCCCCATCAATAATGATATACACCACCACTTCAATGCAAGCTTCTCCCTCCCGTACCTTTGACTCCACCTGGGCGCCGCCTGCATCTCACAACCTGTTTTACACGAGTGCCAAGTGAGCGACCTCGCCAAGCGAACTTCACAACAACCACACGAGGCATCGTACCCCAAGTAGAGGAGACCAAGAAAGGCTTCGCCCTGTCCAGGAGGGAAGGGGAAAGACCTTGAGCGAGCTGGACTTCCGCTTGGGCGTGTCGTGTGGCCATGTCGGTGGGAGGCGAGGTGAGTCTAACTATCTTTCCATCTCGCTTCTGCCTTGAGATCTCAAGGGAGATGGTAGGCGAAGCGGGGGAAAGGGTGTTCAAGTGTGTGCATGTGTTGGTTGTGGTGAAGTTTATAAAACACAACAATGGTTGCACCGCCGGTGTATGGGCGTTCTGACCGTGTGAAAGACCATAGTGTTGGTGGCTTGTTATTGGCCAACGATCGGCTCACCAACACTTCGTCATCGCTGGACTTTTTGACCTGGCCAGTCGCCGACGCCCAACACCGGAAATTCACAGTACCTCCACGCTTGGTCGGGTGGACCGAGGCGAGTCGCCGGCGTGGCTTCACCAGGACCATTAACAGCCCATATACAGCCTTAAGTGTTGCCCGCACATAGTGGTGGGATCACATTCTCTCTTTTTCGCCCAGATCCCCACGAGAGCCACGCTCTGGGGCTGGACGTGAGAACATCCTGATCTTCCTGAGAGCCCGAGTGGCGGACTTCCTCTCGTGAGACCGCCCTCACTTCCTATGCGTTGCAACCCAGCATGTTTTTTAAGATCTCGTTTTCTTCTTTTCTTCTTTTTTTCTTCTTTTTTCCTCTTTTTTCTTTTCTTTTCCTGTCTTAAGTCAGGTGGGAGTTCAGGAGAACCGCAGAAAACGGGCCGGCACCACGGATGAAGCACCCGACTGACATCCGTCAGGGAGGCGGGGGAGTGAAGCTGTCGCCACTTCTGCCTGGACACTCCCACCTTCACGACTTGAATTAATCCTCGTCCACTAGACTGAGTCATTCGATTAATTCGAGAAAGGAATCTTGACAATGCCAGGATTCACGAGCTGCTTCTTGTTCTTCGTCTGCATCGTCGGCACGATGCAACTTGTTGTCGGCCAGGAGGCAGCCAACGCTCCTAACGCCATTGCCTCCAACGTCACCTCGTGGACGCCTGTGGTCCTCATGCACGGTACCTCCCCACAAAAACAAAAACTAATAAAATAAAATTATATCTCTATTTAATCTTTTATCTAAAGAGATTAAGTAATTTATTTCTATTATTTTAATTTATTTCGATTAATTAATTATTTATTTATTTATTTCATTTTACTCAGGGAGTGCCTCGAGCACGGCGACGGTGCAGCACACGCGCAACCTACTGCTGCGGGCGATGCCGGGCGTCTACGTGAAGGCCATCGAGATCGGCAACGGCATCCTAGACTCCCTCTTCTGGCCCATGGACGACCAGGTACGCCGGCACGTCTCGTCTTGATGTGTGATTGATAACGCGTTAAATGACGTACTTCCTTCCGCCGTCCAGCTGGCCCAGTTCTGCGCCGAGATGAAGGCCGACCCCAAGCTTGCTGGTGGCGTTAACGTCCTCGGATTCTCCCAGGTATAACACACGACACACGCTCATGGCGCACACACGACCGCACACACACACACACACTCATGGCGCGTACAACACACACTCACACGCACACCAAAACGTGCCTCGTAATGGTAGGGCGGCGTGCTGATCCGAGCCTACGTGGAGCGGTGCAACAACCCGCCGGTGAAGAACCTCGTCTCCTACCTGGGACCTCAGATGGGCGTCTACGGCGTGCCTCGGGTGCGTCCCGCTCAACGCATGCCATCCGTCGTGTGTCGTGTGTCGTGTGTGTGTCGTGTGTGTGTCGTGTGTGTGTCGTGTGTGTGTCGTGTGGTCGTGGTCTGATGGTTGATGTTATATTTTTATTTTTATTTTTATTTTTATTTTTTATTTTGAATAGATCTGCTGGGTGCCGTACATCAACACCACGCTCGACACGCTCGTGGGGACGTTCATCTACTCCGAGTGGGCGCAGCACCTGTTCTCCTTCGCCGGCTACTGGAGAGGTTCGCTCTCGCACATGCTCGCCCCCACCACGATCATGGCCTAATCGTGGCTCTCTCTAGATCCTTATCAGCTGCAGACGTACCGCAAGAGGTGCGAATTCCTGCCCGACATCAACAACGAGGGTCCCGAGAAGAATCCGACCTACAAGAAGAACATGCTCTCGCTCACCAACTTTGCCATGGTCTACTCCGAAGTCGATCAGGTCAGCACCGTCGCGCGCGACACATGCACCACCGCACTCGACAAACCAAAGAAATGCTGACCCGCGTCGTGCGGGGGCGTAACGTTACAGACGGTCAACCCGCGCCAGTCGTCCGTGTTCGGGTCGTATGCGCCCGACGACGATACCAAGGTCCTCGCGCTGGAGGACCTCGACCTCTACAAGCAGGACTGGATCGGCCTCCGGTACCCCTGGCCTCATCATTTGCTTATTGTTGCGTTGTGCTGTGGTGCGTGTGCGGTGCGTGCGTGCGCGTGTTACGGTTACTGACAACCACCACCACCTCGTCCGCCCACACAGGGAGCTGGACGAGACGGGTCGTCTGCACCGCTTCGGCGTTCCGTGCTACCACGGCGACTACTACTCGAGCTGCTACGGCGTGGCACTGGACAAGTACGTCCTGCCCTTCCTGATGGACACCTGGAACGGCTCCGTGCCCGTCGAGCTCGACGCCGGCTACGACGAAGCCCCCGCGCTCCAGCTCGATCTGCTGCCGTCGTACCTCATGACCCGCGAATGAACAAGAAAGCCAACAACACCGATCCCAGCTGTGATCTGTACATACCAAGCATGTGTTTATTATTCTTTATTCTTTAAAGTAAGGCAAAAAAAAGAATAAAAAGGGGGGTTTTATTGTTTTTCTTGATCAACAGAAAAAGGGTGATTGGTCCGATGCAACGAGCTTTTCGTCCGCACTTTCACTCCGAAGCTTAGCCCACCAACCACAACCACGGTCAAACCGGACAATAGGTGACCAGCGCTTGGTTCGTGGGGATGATGCCAACCAATCAACACGCGTGTCGACAAACTCCCCACCAATCACGCGACCTTAACTGAATATTTAATAAATCGCCCGTGTGTTATTTACCTCATAACCTACAACTCGTGGAGGTGCAACACGCACACCCAACACCATCATGGCCGCCGCCAAGTCCACGCTCATCGTGGTCCTCGTCGTGGCGCTACTCGCGCTCGAGGCCTCGGCCAGCTTCAACTCGACGACGGGCCTGCCCCGCGACTGCGCCAGCACGCGGCTCTACCGGGTCAAGAACCGCCAGGACCCCGTGCGGGGCGCCAACCTGGGCTCGTGGCTCATCCAGGAGGCCTGGATGGTGGGCTGGCTCTGGAACCAGGGCGGGTGCGACCCTAACCAGTACCCGGGAGCCTATCTGCTCGAGCAGTGCCTCGGGGGCAACGCCTACACCATCATCTCCAAGCACTGGGCCACGTTCGTGCAGGAGAGCGACTTTGCGCAGATGGCCCAGAACAACCTCAACACGGTGCGGCTGCCGGTCGGGTGGTGGCAGATTTACGACACGCAGGGGGGTGCCTCCAAGGCCCAGCTCAAGCAGTACGTGACGCCCACCAACTACCTCGTCGGAGGCCTCCAATACATCGACCAGGCCTTCGCCTGGGGCGCCAAGTACGGCATCTCCATCCTGCTCGGTACTACTCGCCCCCCCCCCAATTTTTCTTCTTTATTCCCAATATAATTTTCTACATTTCGAAATGTATAAAGAAATCAAAATAGAAATATATGGCTAATTGCGTGGACGGCACCGACAGACATCCACGCCGCACCGGGCTCGCAGAGCGGCAACCAGGACACGGCCCCGCCCGACAACACGGGCAACATCTACTGGGACAAGTACGCGGCCAACCCGGCCCAGACCGCGGATTCGATCGAGCTCTACGCGCAGCGCTACGCGAACGAGCCGGCCCTCCTCGGCTTCTGCCTGCTCAATGAGCCCGGCCACCAGACCCAATCGGGCAACATCAACATCGGCACCATCCAGGCCTACTACCAGGTGAGTGTCGCAGTTCGTGTGTCGTCGTTGTGTGTCGTGTGACTGACAATCATGAGCGTGTCGTGTCTCCAATAGGACGCCTACAACCGCATCCGCCAGTACACGTCGTCGGCGTGGGTGGTGATCAACCCGCTCATCTCGCCGTTCCAGTACGGCACGGAGCCCGAGTGGACCAGCTTCATGAACCCGGACCAGGGCTACACCAACGTCTTCATGTCGATCCACTACTACCACTGCTTCGGCGGCATGCCCAGCGGCGACGACAACGTCATCAACTACGCGCACTACCAGCGCCAGCAGCAGA
>CACVKS010000704.1:0-14499 GCA_902749335.1 Acanthamoeba triangularis
GCCTACACACCACGACAACTCCCTTCCTTTAGCAATCAAAGCACACAGCATCCAGCACAGGGAACAAACGAACGCGACATACCAGCGCCGGCAACCCAGCCAATCCTTCGCATGCTCCAGCCGGGGAGGATCACGCCACCAACGCTGGTGATGGCATTCTTGAGWAGGCCCAGCGAGTAACCCGGTATCTTCGAACCCGCTCCGCCCAACCCCTCAGCAAAGGACTTCCAGCTAGAGCCAGCAGCTCCTGCGCCAGACGCGGGCTTCGTCTGGTCGAACGAGTCAGCGACATGGCCCAACGTGGTGCACGCGCATTCACCGCGAATGAACTACTGCACAGGCCGGTACCTCAAACAAGTCTGCTCCTCGTTTCACGTGCTCCGCGCCACCCGCTTTTGTGCTCTCCTTCGCCTTGATCTCTGCAGCCACCTCTTTGCTGGCCTGTGCCGCCTTCTTCGCAAACCTGAGGACAAGCATCGATCATATTAAAATAATTAAATAAAATAAAATAAATTCGTAATCAAAGACGATTGCTGCATTGAAGGGGGCAGTGCACCCCTGCACAAAGTAGAGGCTGTTGGCAGTCCATCGCTTCAGCGTTTCCGCGCCCTTTTGCACTGCCGACGGACCCTCAGAACCTGCAGCAGCGGGACCGTTGCTCAATCTTGTCCCATTTGCATTTCTCAGCGCTTCTCCCAGCGCCACATCGTTAACGGAGCAACGGGTTTGGCGTACCCATGCTTCCTCTATCGATGCAATGCTCAGAGCGAATGTACACAGCGAGGTGACCTCCTTGTGGATGCGTTCTATTTTAAATTCGAATAAAATCCAAGGTTCGGCCTTACGCTGGCGAAAGTCGGCGGAGGCGAGGGTTGTGGTCCTTCTCGTAGTTCCTCTCAGCCGTGGCCTCGGCCAGCATGGTGTGCAGTGTGTGGACGAGGGGATGGCCCGACCCGTGGGTGATGGTGAGAATGGGCAGCGCGCGCTGCATGGACTCGAGCGCGGCTTCGGTGTACTTGAGGTAGAACGAGAGCTTGCCGTGGATGAGGTACTGCAGGCCCACCAGCGGCCATCGGGGCGGGTACATGCGCTCGAACACCGCCAGACTCGCGCTGCAGTACAGCAGCGCCTCTCTCCACGCCGCCTCTCCCACTGCCAATGCAGCCCAGTGTGAGTTCCGTGCGGTATCACGCGCATGTGTCATCCATAGGAAAGAGTACCGTTAGGCGCCAGACTAATGCAAAGGTTCATCAGTTCGTTGAGGTTGAAGCCGAGCAGCGGGTCGTGGGCCAGCAGCAACGAGCGTCGTATCTTGAAGGCTCGTTTGTATTTCTTCCGCGCAAGGACCAGATCGCCCGTCTTCTTCGCTTCCGCGCCTTCTCGGTCGTACTTGGCCGCTTTCCTCAGTTCATTTTGCTCATTCACGCCTAAGTGGGCACGATCCCAATTGTTGATTAGACAAAGGCCTAGCACGCTCCACACAGTAACCCAAAGCCATGATGCGAGATACCCTTGGGGGCAGGAGTAACTTCGGGTAGATTGGCTTGACAACGGGGACAAGTGCAGTGGAAGAAGAAATTGTCCATCAATTCCCTGCACATTGGCAGGTTAGCCTTACTCTAATGCGCACGAATAGGGAGAGAGATAGCGGCACAGTACCTTCGCCTCGTCTCTGTTGGGTCGCCCACCTCAACGTAATTGAATGTTATTTCTTCATCCTTGGCTATGTCGCGTAGACTTCGCACCGTGCATTGTCTGCCTGTGAACGGTGCGAACCAAGCTTAGCACTATTGAGAGGGAAGGACCGGACCGATAGGGCGTACCTTCAAAGATGATGACGCAGTTCGGGTCGCAGGAGTGGTTGATGAGGGCAGCAGGAGGGTAGATGCCCAAGCCCAGTGGCTTCAACTCACCGTCGCTGACCGTGAAATTGTTACATGCGAACTAGAGACGCCAAACGACCAACAACGCATCGCCAATCAGCCAGCAGAATCGCGACTGAGCCGGAGGGTTGGAGTGATACCAGACAAAAGAGGTGCATGATCTCCTGCGGCGTGATTTCCGTGGGGAGGGTTGCGGGCAGACTCTTCTTGATGAGGGCAGCCATCACGCCAAAGTGTTCCTTCTTTGCGCTCGGAAAGGCGTCAAAGTCTGTCGTTGTGATAGGGTTAGGGGCTCTCTCAAACGGAAACGCCGGCCGACGAAAAGGGGCAACGCACGGGTTGTGAGGTAGCGTATGAGATCAAAGTTGGGCAGGCTCTTGCCCTCTTGCTCTTCTTTGATTCGTCGGATGAGCACTCGCCACATGAGGAGCATCGACGATGTGGGCTAACGGAAGCCGCGAAGACGCAAAGGGCATCAGATTGGCCCGCGCCATTGGGTGCAAAAGGGAGCTGTGCCTACCTTGTGCGGTGCCACGCTCTGGATCATGCCACACTCCTCCTTGTGCACTGCCGCCCAGTCCTTGCGCTGCTCCCATGTGCACGCGTGCAGCAGCAGAGAGAGAGCGCAGTCAGTTACAAAAGAACAGCCACGCGTGTAGGGGTGCACAAACCTGGCACTCAGTGTTGCAGTAACGGAGCATCTTGCAGCGTGAGCAGCGAAGCAATTGGGTGGCAGCAGGTTGGAAGCAGTAGGCGCAATGAGTGAGGCTCCGCTGGGCATCTGTAATAGCGGCATACGGTTCGCCGCCCCAGACTTTCTCGCCAGCTTTGAGGCCCCTCCGCGCCACCAGATGTCTTCCTCGAGCATCGCTCTTGGCCAAGCGAACTGCCGCGCCGAGTGAGGAAGTTACCTCCGCATAGTATGCCTCCACCCGTGACGTCACCAGGGGATCCATCGCCAGCAAATCCACTGCCGCCCCACACGCAGCGGCCACATTCGGTTGCGGCTCCATCTTCGCGTAGCGTTTGCTTTTCCTTTTCCTTTTCTCCGAACTTTTCGCAATTGAAATTTCGCTTGCCAGAGCAACACGCCACGCCAAACAACCTCATCCTGCCAAAGTCTGTGGCTGGGGATTTCACTCTCACGCCAACCAACACTGCTGGACTTGACACGGAGGCAAGGTCAACCTCGTCGCTTCCACGTCCTCTCCTCTCTTTCAAGCTCAGCCACCCGCAGCAAGAATCTACCCTCCTTCCTTCTGCCCATAAGCTTTTTCATCGAATTGCGAGCCTAGATGGAGCCGGGTGAAGAGAACGATACGGGTCTCCAGTTCCGCACGCAGCTGCCCGACTTGAAGTTGCTCCCGGTCAACTACGATGCACCACCCACCGAGAGCGATTCCTTCATGTCGCCTCGCGCGGCAGGCGTGGAGGCAGAGATGCTGAAGCGTACCGAGATCTTGATCGAGCAGGACGGTAACGGCAAGAAGAAGATCAAGGGCGGCACCATCTATTCTATTGTAAACTACTTCCTGACCGAGAAGGACGCAGGTGATCCCCTCCCCCGATTTTGCTTTCAGCAATTGCGAATGGAGTGTTGTGAATGTAAAAATTCAAACGTGGCCCGAAATGTGCAGCTGAGAGCGATCTTCGATTCTTTTTGCGATGCTATCGCAAGTGGTGCTCGCCCTTCCAGCTGTGGGAAGTGGTCACCACCAAGTACGGCCAGATCTTCCCTTTCTGTTGATTGCCAGAGAGCCTTACGGGTGTGTTTGCTGCTTAGGTTCTTCCCCGAGGAGGAGAAGGACATGGACGCTGACCAGCTGCAGCGCCAGAGAGAGTACCTGTCTCCACAACTGCTCTTATTTCTTGCTTGAGCTCGTTGGACCTGTTGCCTTAGGTGGTTGTGGTGTGTTCGTCTCTGTGCCTCGGCATGCTGTTCCCGCATGGCCTTGTGGAGCAATCACTCATGCAAGTGCTCGTGTCACATCATGCTGTTCATCCGTTCAGGGCGGTGATCAAGTTCTTGCTCGATTGGATCGACATGTGCGGCGCACAGGACTTCTTTTCATCCAAGTACGACGGCCCTTCCCTTCTTCCCTCTCGCCCGAGGGCGTGCGCTCTCTTCTCAGAGAAACGGCTTACTGATGCTCATCCGCTTCCTTGCGGACCTGTATCACAGGGAAAAGTTTGCTAACCCGCTGTGGAAGGACATGCACCGATTCCTCAAGCAGCTTGAACCATTCCCCACATTTTCTAAGCATCTCGTCGAAAAGGTACCTAATCAGCTCATTAGGCTTTGTGGCGGGCCTGTGTTGCTGCGCCCGCGCCCTGAGCCAGTGAATGTAAGCTAATTGCCCGCCCGCCCGCCTGCGTGTAGGTGAAAGAGAAAAGCGAACAGGGCAACGATGGCATTTTCTTCGGTGACGCGGACTACCGGGGTGTGGTGTGGTCCATCACCCAGACGCTGTTTCCTCGGTCGCTTGTCCCCGGCCAGTTCAAGTTCATCGATCTCCACCCGTACGCGCTTTTTCTTCTCCTCCTGGCCAGGGTGACCGTAGGTCTCATCGTAATTCGTTGTTACGACAATATCAGGACGGAAGTGGTGGCGTGCCTCACGATGACCGAGTTCAACCTGTTCCGCAACATTCGGCTTAAGGAATTCCTCGATAAAACCTGGCTCACCGAGCAGATGAGCTCTCTCGTCTATGTCATGGTATCGTCTCCTTCTCTCGTCGATCGACGTGATCCTTTTCTGCATTCTCTGCTTCCTTTTGACGAGTAGCGTGGTGCTCTGACTACCAGGTCAACCGATTCAACTTCGTGGCCTTCTGGGTGGCGACGGAGATCTGTTCCACGCCGGTTCTTGCCACACGGCGAACTGTGCTTGAGCGCTTCATCACCATCGCCGACGTATGCCTTTCCGGCCTCTCTCTTTGGGTGCTCGTGGTTGCTGACTGCAGACTGTGCGACGTCCAGGGGTGCTGGCAAATGAACAACTTCAACTCGTCAATGGAGATCTTGGCCGGCCTCTCGATGGGACCTGTGTCGCGACTGAAGCACACGTGGGGGGTACGAACGCCAGGCGTGTCTACCGCAAGCAAGACCGCAAGCCGCAGCCGCAGTTCTAACCGCGGCGGGTGGCTGTACAGGGTATTTCGACGGCGGCGCTCGACATGTTCAAGCGTCTCGAGAACGAGATGAAGCCCACCAAGAACTATCAACTCTATCGTGAGAGGATGCAGAAGCTCAAGAAGGAGAATATTCCTCTCCTCCCGTGGCTAGGTACTTCACACGTTGCCCGCCGCGACTGCTGTGTTACTGTTCGTTCGCGTGAACCTAACATCGCATTGTCACGCCTGTAGGTCTCATCCTCAAGGACATCACCTTCATGGACGAGAATCCTGATCACCTCGACAACGGCCTCATCAACTTCGAAAAGGTGGGTGTAGGCGCGCGGCCTGTTGTGATTTTCGATGTCGCCCCATGTGCGACCTGCTGACCCGGGTTTCTGCCCTACCAACAGGTGGGCCTACTGGGTAACCTCATCACCGAAGTCGAGTGGTTCCAGAGTCAAACCTTCTCGCTCCAAGAGGTACCTCTCGCCTCTCGCACGGCTCCCTCGCGCGCACACGCCTGACCTTGTTGCGGCAGGTCGAGGAGCCAATCGTGAACTTCCTCAACAATTTGAACCTGAAGAACGAGGATGAACTGTACAAAATATCGCTCGCCCACGAACCCCGCGGCTCGTAAGTCACACACCACCTCCCTTCCTGATGCATACCGCGCTAGAGAGACAGAGAAGGAAGAGATCGTTGTCGTATTCTTGGCTTCTACATTCCTATCTATCTACTTGTCATTGCCTTACTTTTTGGCATTGACCACGTTTTTTCCGCTCGACAGTGCGCCAGCGTAAGGGTCATGTTGCTGCTCTTGTTTCCCCGCAAGACAATGCGAATTAATAATTCAACTCTGAATTATTACTACTTGGCCAATAGAGATATTCCTTTTTTGTGTTGATGGCTTCCTTTATCGGCTTGGGGGGAGAAGATTGCCCGTACTGTGAGCAACATAGAACCAGAGATGAAGGCCAGCGGAGTGCTGCTACTCTTGTTGGTCCTGTGCGTGGTCTACGCCACCGCCAGGCGGGTGGAATACAAGAGGGGACAGGGAGAGATCAAGTCGATGCGCATGGGAGCCGGTTTCGGTACCCCCCTCCATGGCCGGGAGCTGGACGCGAAGAGCTTCCGCTCCAAACCTACCAAGGAGCAGGTGGAGAAGTTGCGCTCCAGGGCCAAGGATTCCGAGAAGAGGCGCCTGTCCTCCTACAGCAAGCCGACCGTCCAGGTCGATCTCATCAAGTCGGTGACCACCACCAAGATTAAGCTGTTCGACCGCGTGCAGATGTCCGAATCTGTTCTGAAAAAGTGGAACATCACCTCTGCTCAGAAGAAGAACTTCTACGAACATGATGACGATTTCTACCCCTTCAACTCGGCTCCTCTCATCACCAACGAGGATCGCTACACCTTCCCCTATTCCACCATCGGTCTCGTCATCGTGTGGAACCAGATCAACGCATGGGTCGGTGACGAATGGGTCGAGTGGGAGGCCGTGCTCGCCTGCACGGGAACCGTCGTGGGTCCCTCGATGGTACGTCGACCTGCCTTCTCAATTTGCGTAGGGGCTAATGTTCTTCCTGTGGGGGGGGGTCTCTTCCAAGGTCCTCACTGAGTCGCTATGCGCCGTGAGCTTGGGCGAGCGTGTGACCTTCTACCCCTCGTGGACGTTCATCAACATTCACCACGCCTTCGAGGGCACCTCTCTCGGTGTGTGGGAAGCGATGTGGGGTTATGACTACGAGAGCAAAGGACGGGCAGGCGACTTCTACGACGAGTTTGGCCTGCTTGTCATCGAGCGCAAGACTGTACGTCTTTCCCCCTAAAGGTACCCCGTCCGATACGGTCTTTCACTCATGAGTGTGTTGACAGCCCACCGAAGCTCCTGCCCAGACCTACACTGTGGGATCGCAGACTGGTACGTGCTCGGTGCTTCTCCGTGTCCCTCCTCACCAACTTACCTCGAGACCGTCCACGCCACTCAGGTTGGCTGGGCCTCACGTTGGGCAGCCACTACGACGTGCACAGCCTGGTCGGCTACACCTTCAACCCCCTTTTTTTCCTGTTCGGCCCGGGAGGGCCGAGCAAGAGGGGATATTCGGAGACTTTCGCGACCATCATCTCAAACCTGAAGGTTAGTCAGTCTGTGCCCTATGACGAAGGTCTGGACGGTTCTCTCCTCTTCCCTACCGACATGATCACTGTCGGTTCCCCGATGATCCTCAACTTGGGACCGGCCGACTACGACGTCGAAGGCGATGAGGGCCTCACCCACGGCCGTCTCACTGAACGCAACCTCGTCGCGGGAATTGTGACCACATATGGAGGAGGGTTGGGCGGCTTCGGAGGAGGGGTGGGCGGCGTTGCAATGCAGCCCTTCGGCGATGAGTTCGACCAGGTCTACTTTGAACTATGCCAAGACTTCTGCTGGGCGTGCGCCGGCTATTACACGAAGGGCAAGACCCTTTCTCAGGCCCCCACCCAACCCACAGGAAATGCTATCCTCTCGACCCCGTACGTTCCCCTAGGCTTCCTCGTTATGGGCTCAGTAGCTCACTCACTCTTTGCAGGGAGATCTATACCGGAGGCCCTTCCCGCAGAGCAGAGTACGTGACTCTCTGCTTCGCTCTTCTTGCTTGACAAACTCAATTTGGTCTGGTTTTTGGGATCTACAGCAGCCAGCCCAAGAGGTCGGCGGCTCGCCTCCCCACCGCTAGTCAGAAGGCCAGCACTTCCCTCATCACGCGCCACACGGTCAAAGTGAGCGAGCTCCTGGCCCGCAGCTTCAGCAACTCCTCCGCGCAGGAGAAGAACTCCATCATCGTGGACGGACCCTTCTCTTCGTCGCCCATCATCGTCGCCAGCAACCGCTTCCAGTTCCCCTATAGCGCTCTCGGCAAGGTCTTCACCTTCGAAAATGACGTCTTGGTCGCTCACTGTACCGGTGCCGTGGTCGGCCCGCGCCTCGTACGTTCATCTACTTTTTCCTCCTGTCCCGTTTGGTTGCTCCTGCTCAGCTCTCTCACCCACAACCGCAACTCTGCAGGTCGTGGCCGCTCCCCAGTGCCTGCGCCCCGCCCAGAACATCCAGTACCGCTGGGAGTTCTACCCCGCGTGGCAGCAACTGTCGTTCGACAGCAATGAACTCCTGGGCACCAGCTTGGGTAAGTTTGAGGGCGAGGCCGCCTACACTAACGACGACCACTTCGCCGGTTACTACTCTAGCAACGCCGGTATCCTCGTCACCAAGGTCGCCTCGGTACGGCACCCCCACCTTTATTGGTCCGGTCTCTCGCTAACCTCTCGTTGTCGTTCCACCTCTCTTACTACTGTAAGGACCCCAAATTCAGCTGGAGGACCTACAACGTGGGCGGAGTGACGGGTTGGTTCGGCCTTGATTTCACCCTCGGCGATCTGGACATGCGCTACAACATGATGACCCAGGCCGCCTACTCCGAGTCGCACTTCCCCGGCCGCATCCAGGTAGCCACCACGCCCCTTGGCGGCTACGGGTCTGTCGATGCTCCTGGGGGTGCGCTCGACACGGCCGTCTACGGTTACTACACCGACATCCTCCGCACGGCTGGTGTGCCCACCATCATCAACTTCGGTCCGCTCAACCGCGAAATCCTCGACTTCGGCGAAGCGAGAGGGGAATACACCCGCCGCAACGTCCTCAGTGGCCTTGGCGGCATTCCCGACGACCAGGTGACTTCGGAGCAGGAGGCCAACTCGTGGACGCAGCCCATAGGCCCCTGGTTCTACGACATCAAGGACAACGCCTGCTCTCACTGCGAGGCCTGCGGTGACCTGACCGACCAGTTCTGGCTGGACTACCTGCCCGCTACGGGACCGGCCGGTACCGAGTCCAACGAACTCTTCGCTCAGTGCTTCTATGATTCCGGCCCCTTCCGGAAGTCCCTCGAGAGCCGCGGTTTCTCCTGCTGCCTGWTYGGCAAGCGCTTCGGCGTGCGCAGCGAGMGCGGCCTGRRTTGCTGCCTCGAGCGTGGCCCCATCGGCATCGACGAGTGCGAYTTCTTCCCCTTCCCCTAAACCCCACCTCTTTCGAGAGGACACCGGACAAGCACCCTCCCCTTCGCTTGCCCCTGGCCACAGCAATACAGTCTGTTTGCTCTCTCCTGCTATTCTCAAAGACTCAAATTCAAATAACGAGCGGACGACTTCTTCATCAACGTTGCCCTCGAGGGTCTCTAGCCTCAGGCGCGGTGACCGAGGCCATGGCCTGGGCACAACTTGGCGTGTGGTATGCCCGGAATGCAAGCGTCAGGCCTGCTCGCTTCCATGGAAGGTGCTAAAGTCTGCCTAAGGTCGATGCGGTGTCACCATCAGACTCGAAAGATGGCAAAAAATCTCAAGCGACTGATGAAGCGATTCGGTGACGAAATGGGCAAGTTGGCGTTTGCCGATCCGGTAGCTTACGTGTACAACCCGCTCGACTACGCCTGGGCCGGCCAGGAGGCATTCATCCACAAATTCTTCCCCTCGGACATGGATGAAGCTGATCCAGAACCGCGGCCAACCATGCTTGTGGGCATGAACCCCGGGCCTTACGGCATGACCCAAAGCGGTACCCTTCTGTGGCCCGCATTTCACAATTGTGTGTTCATGTTTCTATTTATCATTGATGTATTTGTTGTCTGCTGGTGTGGCTGGCAGGGGTGGCGTTTGGCGCCCCCAAGCTGGTCAGAAGCTGGATGGGGATCGACCTCCCGCCCGATGCCATCCACCCACCGGCGGTGGTGTGTCCTGCACGACCCATCTTCGGCTTCTCTCCAGTGCCGATCACCTCGACGCCCACTGCGGCGGACACAGAAAGGGCAAAGGGCAAGAAGAAGAGGAAGCGCACACCACCGCGGCCGCCTTCGCTGAGGGAGGAGGTGAGCGGAAAGCGGATCTACGGCGACTGGGCGATGAACACCTATCCCTCGGCAGACGCCTTCTTTAAGGAGTTCTACATTCACCCCTACTGCCCGCTGCAGTTCATGGCCGCCAGCGGAACGAACATCACGCCCGATCAGCTCCACAGGGACGATCGCGCCGAACTGTACGAGGTGTGCGACCGCTACCTGCGCGAGGCGATCGAGCTGTTGCGGCCTAAGAGAGTCATCGGCATTGGCAACTTTGCCGACGAGCGCATTCGAGACACTCTCAAGCGCTGGCGAGACGAGCAGGAAGAAGCTGACGATGAGAATGAACTCTTGGAGAAGCTCGTAGTGGGCAAGATACCTCATCCCAGGCACGACCCTCTCAATTTGCGCCCAGGCCTGGTGGTGTGATGCAGAGATGGCATCTGCTGACATTAGATGGTGTCGGTGCAGCCCGCGAAGCCCACTCGCGCGGGTGGTGTGGGGCAACAGAGCGAGCAAGGTGAACGAGCTCCTGCGCGGCTTCGGCGTGGACGTGCCCTACACCGTTCCCGACATCGCCGATGTCGCCGATGACGGACAAGAGGATGAGGTGGACGTAGAGGCGGCGATGGACGAAGAGGACGAAGACACGGACTTTCCTCGACAAAAGAAGGCCTCACGACAGGCTGGTCGCACCAGTGCCTCGCGAACTCGCGCTTCCGGACGCGTTGCTGGTCTGCCCCTCACCAAGCGGAGGCTCCGCGTTGGGCCGACGAAGTAGGGGCAAATAAATACATAAAAAAATATGTGGCCAAATTTCAGGGAAGGAAATAAATAAACCACAAATACAAAATAAATTCTCTGGCTTCAGTGATCGGCAAGGGATCTGATTTTCACACAAGAATTGGGGTCCTGGTGACAGATACAAACGAGAAGCCCACAGCACAGATGGAATCGACGCAGGCCTTTAGCGAGCCAGAGGGAAGATGGCTGGACACCTACAAACTGCTGGAGAGGCCTGGTCCTCTTGCTGGCGAGGCCTTCGAGCCCGACACCCCTGATGCCCCCAAGGTACGCGCCCGGCTTTGATGCGCATGGGGCCGCACCAGCGAGTCAAGACGATGGCTGGCAGCATCAAGTGAGGGTCTTGCTGATGATTTGAATTTATTGTTCATTTGGCACCCACAGTTGAAGAACTACCTGCGAGCCTTCGAGAATAGCAGGGGCGATCCCAACTGCAAGATCCTCGTCATCGGCGCTGGTGGCCTCGGCTGCGAGCTCCTCAAGGATCTTGCTCTCTCGGGTACTCCATCCCTCTGCCATTTTGGGATGTTAATTGAAAAATAATAATAATTAATTATAAAAATCTGTGCCTCAGGCTTCCGTTGCATTGATGTGATCGACATGGACACGATCGATATTTCGAACTTGAACCGCCAGTTCCTGTTCCGACCTGCCGACGTGGGCAAGGCCAAGGCCGAGGTCGCCGCCCGCTTCATCAATGAGCGAGTGCCTGGCTGCCGCGTCAATCCGTACGCAGCCTCTCGCGCAGCTCGCACCACCTCTCTCGTGTGCCACACGTGTTGTTGCCTCACACCCCTCTGCTACCCGCTGCTGCCGCCGCCGCCGCCGCTGGGCTCTACACAGTCACTTCTGCAGGATCGAGGACAAGGACGATGACTTCTACCGAGAGTTCAACATTATCATTTGCGGCCTCGACTCCATCGAGGCCAGGAGGTACATGAACTCGGTGCTGGTCGGCCTCGTGGAACACGGCGACGACGGCGAGATCGATCCGGATACCATCATCCCCATGATCGACGGAGGCACCGAAGGTTTTTTGCCCCTTCCTCTACACGCACACGCCCGAGGCTCATGTCGTTGGCGCGTGTCGTGTTGTGTGCGGCGTGTGTGTGTGTGTGTGTGTGGTGTCCAGGGTTCAAGGGCCAGGCGAGGGTGATCCTGCCCGGCATCACGGCGTGCTTCGAGTGCACGCTGGAGCTGTTCCCGCCCAAGACCACCTTCCAGATCTGTACCATCGCCCACACGCCCCGCAGGCCCGAGCACTGCATCGAATACGCCCGCCTGTTCAAGTGGGGCGAGGACAAGCCCTTCAAGGACGAGAAGGGCGAGGCCGTCAAGCCCGACATGGACAACCCCCTCCACCTCAGGTGGATGTACGAGGTCGCCAGGAAGAGGGCCGAGGTATGGCCCTTCTTCTTGAACTCTACACGCACCAACACACGTGTCCTCACCTGAGTGCGACGCACCACCACCACACTACCACCACCGCAGGAATTCGGCATCAAGGGCGTGACGCTGCGCAGCACCAAGGGTGTGATCAAGAACATCATTCCGGCCATCGCCTCGACCAACGCTGTGATCGCCGCTGCGTGCGCCAACGAGGCGTTCAAGTTTGCCACCAACGCCTCGGGCTTCCTCAACAACTACATGATGTACAACGGAGGCGGTGGTGTGTACACGTTCACCTTCGAGTACGAGCGCAAGCCCAACTGCCTGGGCTGCGGCACCGTCGACAACGTGATCGAGTGGAACGTCAACCCCGACCAGAAGTGGGAGGACTTCATCGAGGACCTCGCCAAGGACTCCACCCTCCAGCTTACCAGGCCCTCCATCAGGTTTGCTTGCCTTCCCCCCCGCGCGCACCTTCTTCCCGCCTTCGTCTCTCTCGCTCCAACGTTGGCGCTGACTCGCGGGGTGGTCCAGGTGCCCGGACAAGAACATCGGTATCTACATGCAGAACCCGCCCATGCTGGAGAAGAAGCTGAGGCCCAACCTGTCCAAGACCATCGGCGAGCTCATCGACGACGGCAACTCGCTCAACATCACCGCACCCACCCTGCCCGGCGTGGCCGTCACCATGAAGATCCGCTTCACCAAATGAACGCGGCTGCACCGACAACGTTGGAGCGCCGCCGCAAGCCAAGCAGCGCAACAGTGAAGGCGACTATGGACGACAGAGGATGTATGTACGCGAGTCTCTTGCGGTGTAATGCATACGTTTGAGCTCCAAGACCATGTGACGTCGTCACCTCGCGTGTCGAACTTTAGTTCTTCTTCGTCGCCTTGGCCGCGATCTTCTTCGGCTGCTGGCCCGAGGCCTTGGTGCCTTGCTCCTTCTTGGCCTTCTTCTCCTTGGTGCCGCTGCCGCTGTTCTTCTTGGCGCTCTTGYCTCCCACCAAACGGTCGTAGAAGCTGCGCGCCCACTGCACCGCCCACAGCGCCGGGTACCTGCCCCAGTATCCACCCAGGTCAAGCGAAAAAGCTGAGGGTGAGGGACAACGGTAAGCCGCGAGGTGGGGGAGGGGAGTGGTACCCGGCAATGCAGGCGCAGAAGGTAAGGAGGGCAGCCATCTTGTACTTGTACAGGCGGCCCTGCCAGAACGTGGCGGCTGGCAAGGTGAACGGTGTTGTTAGCGAATACACACAACGCGACATGCCGGCCGAGATGAGACAAGTGTGATAGTAAATACCATTCGGCGGCCAGAGGAGGTAGGAGAGGTTGATGCCGGTGAAGAGGCCGGGGACGAGGTGGAGGTTGATGTGGAAGAGGAACATCACCGCGATCGCCTTCATCAGGAAATCGACCCCGTGCTTCTCTCCGCTGTTCGCCAACACCACACACATGCACATGCACACGATCCAACCAATCAATTCAACAGTTCGAAGATGCGTGTTTGGAAGTGAGGCGCTACCGGTAGAGTTCAAAGCGCTTGTTCCACACCAGCAGATAGGGCGTCAGCAGGAGAGCTTCGCGGTGGTGGTGAAGAAGGTAAGCGGCGTGCCTGCTCGACCACTTCGCACTCTAACATGGTGGCAAGGAATACGTACTGACGTGTTGGATCCAGAACACTTCGCGCTGGAGGAAGAACTTGACGTTCTCCATGTCAGGGAAGAGCAGCGCCAGCGCTCTGCACGGTTCACGAAAAGTGAAGGTCATTGTCCTGTGAGTGTACGAGCAAAGGAAAAGAAAGCGTAGAGCGGCAGGGAGCGGACACGGTACGTGTTGTGGGTGTAGAACACGATGAAGTTGAAAATGTAAGTGGCTCTCTTGGTGTTGTGCGAGCACAAGATGTAGATGTAGCTCAGGGACAGCACGTGGCAAGGGAACAGCATGGAGGCCAAGTGCACCCAACCTGCCGCACAAGCGGAAGCTCAGCCAAGTGGCCCCAATGCACACACAAAAGCAACTTGAAATGCAATCTTGCATGATTCGAAGGAAAAAAGGGAGGAGAGACATACCCAAGCCAGCCTTGTAGAAGAGATTGAGGAAGAAGGAGAGGCTGAGGGTGGCGACAAGCACCCACTCGACAACCGAAAGTGGCTGCTTCTTATCGACCATCTTCAGTGGGTCGTGTTTTCGCCGGCGGTGGCTCCACAGGCCAAGGGCGAGGAGGGCGCCCATGAGGACGTTGGAGATAATGATGTCCTCAACATGCTCCCGCATCGACAAGAAGTCATAGTTGAGGATCGGGTGGCGTGGAGTTGCCGCTTCTTCCATCTTCTTGTAGGCAACCAAGGAAGGGTCCGTGGTGCCACGAAAATAAAATTATCATAAAACAAGCACTAACTCCGAGATGTGGGGCAATGTGCGTTCATTTCTTCTTC
>CACVKS010000705.1:0-28885 GCA_902749335.1 Acanthamoeba triangularis
ACCCCGCCCTCTCTCGTCAACATCTTCAAGGTACTCCCGGCTTCGCTTCGCTCTTTGTCGCCTTCGCTTTTTTTTCGTACCTAACTTCGTTCTTGCAGGAGCTGCAGAGCGACCTCGACCTGCCGCCCGAGGCTTTTCCCAACGGCTGCCTGGGCCCGTGGGCCGAGCAGGGCGTCCTACTCCTCAACACCTGCCTCACCGTCAGGTCCGTACCCTGTCCAGCGGTGTGGCGTTGGTTTGTTGTTTGCTGACGTGGTCGGTTGGTGATTGCGTTACGATGTCTTACAGGCGAGGCGCGCCACTCTCGCACTCCGGCAAGGGCTGGGAAATGTTCACGAATCGGGTGCTCGAGGCGGTGAGCAGGGAGCGGGACGGGGTTGTCTTCCTGCTGTGGGGCAAGAGCGCCCAGTCCAAGAGCCGGCTCATCGACCGCGCCCGCCACTCCATCCTCACCGCCGCCCATCCCTCGCCCTTCTCGGCCGACAAAGGTGCCCCCACCCAAAACCTGCGAATTGCCGACGGCCACACCACGGACCTGCGGGTGGTGCGGTGGGATGCCTCAGGCTTCTTCGGCTGTAAGCATTTCTCGAAGGCCAACGAGCTGCTGATGAAGGCGGGCCATGAGCCCATTCGCTGGGCTCTGGCCGACGTCGAGCCCCGATCCGACTCTCCTTCGGCGGAAGCGGTGCTGGGCGCTGACGACGTTGACGACGGCGCGGACGACGATGAGGTCGGCGACAGCGGCACGCAGGTCGAAGTGCCTCCCGGCCCAAGCGGAGCGAAGAACCTGTTCGAGGGCCTGGTGTTCGTCGTGTGCGGCCTCATCGCCGAGATGCGGGACCTCCACGCCAAAATCCGCCAACTGGGCGGCGAAGTGGCGCACATCGTCTCGGCCCAGATAACGCACATGGTGACCACTCAAGCCGAGGTGGACGCTGCCTCCTACAAGGTGGCGCGGGCCATGGCCTACGACCGGGTGCACGTCGTATCGGCCGACTTCATTCACGACTCCATCCACGCAGGCGAGCGGTTGGCCGAAGCCGCCTACACCCTCACCCAGGCCCGGTCCACCGGTGCTGTGGCCGAGGGCAACACCTCGTCTCTGGCGAAGAGCGAGCTTTCCTACAGGACCAGAGAGGCGCCGGCCTTTGGTGTGGCCGAGCAAGAGCGGGATGGGCCTGGCCTCACCGCAGCGGCGGCGGTGCTAGACCTGCCTTCCGCCAACCCCTCGCGGCCGATCATTCGGGCAAAGAGGAAGTTCGTAGTGCCACGCCACTCAACATCAGCGTTCGAGTTTGCGGCACCGCCTTCGCAACTGTCGCTGTCGGCACCGACCCAGCAGGCATCGATCGCGGTGCCGTTTGCGGCCTTCGGTGCCACATCGCCATCGCCTTTGGTCACCCCTGCGCCCACGCCTGTGGACTCAGTTCCGCCGGAGCCGGCCAAGAAGGACAACTGGCGACCCCACTGGGGCCTCGTCAAGATCTACAAGGCCGACGACCCACACGCCCCGCATTTCCCCAAGGACTACGACATCGTCCGCAGGGACGTACTGAACGTACTCGTCATGCTTCCTCTCCCGGTCTTCATTCTTTTACGAGCTTGGCTTGAACTCACTGTGCGCCGTGTGTGGCGTGCGGTGTGGTGCTGAGTGCAGGTGACTGAGCTGAACGAGAATCGGAATAAGTTCTATAGTATGGAGCTGCACGAGGGTCGGGAGAAGGGCAAAGGCTACTTCCGCATCTACACGCACTACGGACGCACCGACCTGCTCGATGCCGACTCGCCCGGCCTGGATTCCACCGGCGGCGCGTCTGAAGAGTCATCGGACCTGTTCGTTGAGCGCAAGGAATGTCGATACCTCCACAGCCTCCAGCAAGCCAACGTGCGCTGCCTCACCACCGTCGCTTTGCTTAGGTTAGGAGATAACCTGACTTTCCTTGCATCACTCCACTTTAGTGGATCTACAACCTGATCTTGGAGGACAAGTCGGATGCCGAGGCCAAGGGCTACAAGTCCATCAAGCTGGCCGCTGCCACCGTCGGCTCCGAGAAGGGCCGAGCTGCCGACCAGCGCGCAGCCAGCCAAGCCAAGGCGGCCAATGGTGCGCCTCACTTTGTTGTCCTTGGTTGTGATGGGTTGAATGAATCTGCTCACCAGTCGATCTATACACCAGCCGATGAAGAGTTTGCGGCTGACGTGGCAACCGCCGTCCAGCTCACGGATCAGGTGAGACAGTTGGTGAGGGACATCTACGAGGAGGCGACGAACCAGCTGACGAGCAAGGTCTCGGCAAAGATCACGGTGCGCGGGCTCGAGACGCCGCTCGGCATCCTCGACCTGGAGCAGATCGCCGAGGGCGAGGCCCTCCTGGGCCGCATCCAGGACCACCTCACCTCGACCGGCGGCTTCTTAGACCAGGGGTTGGTCGCCAAGCTCTCGGGCGAGGTATGGCACCCAATCAGGGCGACCGCATTCATGGCATTCTATGGTCATTGGTTGCTGACTGACGTCATCCGTCTTTTCTCTCCAGTTCTACACTCTTATTCCCCATAGGCTGGGGCGCTCGAAAGCCGAGATGGCCGCGGCGGTCATCGACACGATCGAGAAGCTCGAGGAGAAGCAGGAGCTGCTCCAGCTCATGAAGGACGTGCTCAAGGTACCGCGTCAGGCCTTGGGCTCCGCTGACCGCGGCCATGGTGAGGCATGCCAAGCCCACACCGCTTCTCTTCTTCTTCTTCTTCTTCTTCTTCAGGTGATGAGGCAGGTGCGATCAGGCAGCGAGCTCGGTGCGGCGGGTCAAACAGGGGAGGAACAAGACCTGGAGGTGCAGATCAAGTACAAGGCGCTCAACTGCGCAATAGCGCACGTGCCGCACGGTTCCCCCGAGTTCAAGGGCGTCAAGAAGATGATCCGTACAGCTGCTCGCCCTCTCATCATTCATCACCACAAGCCCTAAAGGAGCTGATGTGAGATTCTTGTCTTGGCACTGCATCACCTCAGGGGAAGATCAGGACAGCTCCGGCATTCGTCTGGTCAACGTGTTCAAGGTGAGACGCGAGAAGGAACACGAGCGGTTCACCCAGACCGTCTTCAACACACGATACCTCTTCCACGGCTCCCGAATGGGTATGTAAATATATCAATCCATACCACACATTCTTCACCACTTGCACCACTGCACATACTAATGTTATATGCTGCTCTCAGGCAATTGGCTGGGGATTCTCTCGCGAGGCGTGCTTCCGCCGAAGCGGGTGACCTCGCTGGGCGTCAAGCGGACGGACGAGGGCCTGCTGGGCGCGGGCATGTACTTTGGCGAGACCGCGGCCACCAGCGCCAAGTACTCGGCGGTGGGTCAGAAGGGCTACCGCATGATGCTCGTCGCCACCGTGGCGCTCGGCAACGTCAAGGACTACCACCAGCCCAACCCCGACCTCGCCAAGCCTCCGCTCAACTTTCACAGGTGCACTGCCTGTGCTGTGATCTGCGTTACTGAGCCGGTTCAACTCATCCATTGGCCGTGCAGTTGTCATGGCGTGAAGTCGACCCCGTATGCGCCTACGGGCTTCGTCGACAGCGAGTACGTCATCTACGAAACCGACCAACAGCGAATCGACTACGTGCTCCAGTTCCAGTTACACGCCCTCTTCTCTGTCTTGCCCCAAAGGAGATCCTGCAGGATCTGCTGGTTCTAACCTGCCCTTTGCTGGGCTCTTGCGTGTAGACTGCCCGATGATCCGGCCATCGTGCCGGCTCCCGTTCCCGTGAGGCCCCCTGTGCAACTGACCTTTGTCAAGAGACCACCCCACGAGCCCAAGGCCTTGGGCGCGTTGATCCGACGAGCAACACCATTCACCACGGCCCCGCCGACGGAGGTCAAGTCGCGCCAGTGGTTTCCTCCGTCACAGGCGCCCGACTTGGCCTCCCCAACCGGCTACGTGCTGTCTTCCTCAACGACTCCCGCTGCATCGGCGGGCGCCACGCCCGGGCGCTCGCGGATCTCACCGGCGCCGGCGCTCTCAGTCGCCCCGACTCCGCGATTCCAGGCCGATGCCAGAACAGCCGCCAGCCCAGCCGCGAGTGACGGGCTCACGCCGGTGAGCGCCCTGAACCCCTTCTCGGCCGCGTGGACCATCGAGGTCAGGGTGGTCTATCTGGTACGGTTCGCATGTTTGACTTAGATTGACCTTTTGAGAATTGACTTATGTTGACCGATACCCGGTGATGCTGGTGGGGCCATCAGCCGACGCAACTGTTCAAGTGGCAGAAGAACGGGAAGGAAGGGCGCCACTTCTGCTGCGATCTCATGGACAAGAACGGCGACTGCATCCGCGCCGTGGCCTACAACGCAGTCGCCGATGAGATCTTCCCTCGGCTCAAGGAGAATCAGGTATTGGCGGTGGTGCAACCCGTGGTGTGGTGGTTGGTTGCCGCATGCGACTAAGGAAATCGGCCTGAACCAGATATACAGGATCGCGGGCGGCCAGTTCAAGGTGGCCAACAAGAAGTACTCCAAGCTGAGCCACGATTACGACCTCACATTCTCGGCCACCACGCTGATCACGCCGATCACCGATCCCATGCGGATCGCCGCGTTCCCCGCACAACAGCCCGACTTCCTCCCCTTGTCTCAGCTGGCATCACGCGAACACGACGACGTCGTTGGTACACGCACCACACGGCACACGGCACACGGCACACCCCGCGACGCACTCACAAAAATGTGTCCCTGCAGCGGTCATCGGGTTTGTGCAGGCGGTGGGCGCTCTGGGTAGCATCACGGCCAGAACGACCGGGAACGTCATCCCCAAGCGGAGCGTATACCTGGAGGACCAAACCCGGACCATCGTCGAGCTCACCCTCTGGTACGACGACGCCAAGAACGCCGCTACCCTCTTCAAGGTACCTCGCCTTGGCCAACTGACCGGCTCCAGGCGCCAGACTCTCACTCGGCGCGGGGGGCGGGGCGTCAATCACGTCAGACTGGCGACGTGCTGGCGGTGACGGGGGCGTGGGTGAACCGGTTCCGCGGGCACACGACCCTCTCCACCAAGCACGCTTCCTACAAGCTGCACGTCAACCCCTCCGCCTTCCCTCAGACCGCAGCCCTGGTTCAATGGCACGTACACGACACACGACACACGACTACGTGGCGTGGCTCACATGAGGATCTTCGCAGGCGCAAAGATCAAGAGGGGGAGAAGAAACGGCGAGAAGCTGAACAAGCCCAGCGCGAGGCGGCCCGACTAAAACTACTGCAGCAGCAGCAACAACAACAACAGAGGCGAGAGGAGACTGCCAAGCAATCGCCCCCGAGCACCCTCCCCGGCTGGACCACGGCTCGCAAGCTGCTGTCCGTGCAAACCGCCGGCGGTGGGTCTCGGGACACGGCGGCCGACGAGTCGGGGGAGCGGCCGTCATCATTCGCATGGAGCCTGCCCCAGTACGAGAAGGATAAGTTCGCGCAGGAGACGGCGGGCGCGCTGATGCGCAAAAGGCGCGAGGCGGAGCGGATCGAGTACCTGCGCTACCTGATCCACCACCAGCACCTGCCGACCGGCCTCGTGCAGCTCGCCCTGTCGTACCTGCCCTACGGGCGCCTGATCGACCTGCAGCGCGCGGAGCCTGCGCTCCTGGCGCGCGACCACCTGGTGACGGCCGACGTTACCAATCTGTGCATCTGGCGCGACGGCCTTTCGGTGCTCCCCGGCGCGGCTGGTGACGCCTCGACCGCGTCGAAGCTGCTCATGCGGGTCTACGACCACCTGGAGCTGCTCCAGCGGCGCGCGCTCGACGCCGACGAAGTGGACCCGCGCAAGTACTCCCCCGTCATCCCTGGCCACACCCCACCGCAGCCGCCGCGCAGCGGGGCTGCCGCCAGGGAGGGCTCGCTGGCCGTGGTCCCGTCGCTCGAGGAGTTCAAGCGCCGGCTGGACGCCTTCACCAACGGCCAATTGCGCCACCTTAACTGGACCAACCTCTTCCTTGGTGCGCCCCACCATCCCAAATACCAGGAATTCTTAAGGCTGACCCCAGTGAGGTCCACCACCACCCAGCCGGAGGGAGCGTGGTGGCCTGCCTGCTGCCGGAGGCCGATGTGGACCCTGCGCTGTGGAGCCAGGGCGACATCGACCTGTGGATCGTGGGACTCGACCCGCACCAGGCTCGCGCCAAGGTATTCGCAGTACTTGTGTTTAGTTCCGAATGCCAGCGTAATCGGAGCTAAAACCTGTGGGTGTGCAGGTGCGGGAGGTGTACGAGCAGGTGAGGCGAGCACAGAGCGAGAGCGAGGTGTGCGTGGTGCGGACCAAGAACGCGGTGAGCATATGCACGCGTCACCCGTCGCGCACGGTGCAGATCATCCTGCGCCTCTTCCGCAGCCCGGCGCACGTGCTGGGCGCGTTCGATCTCGATTGCGTGGCGGTCGGCTGGGACGGCCGCCAGGTCTTGGCCATGCCGCGTTGCCTGCGCGCGCTCAGCACCAAGACCAACCTGATGGAGTTGAGCGCTTTCCGCACCCTGTCCTATTCCTGTGAGGTACACACACCGCACACGCTCCCACCACACACACGCGCACATAAAACTCAACTGGTGGTTGGGGTTCATTTCCTGGCGCACAGATCCGGGCGGTGAAGTACTGCCGAAGGGGATTTGCGCTGCGTGTGTTCGATGCCCAGCAACTACAGCGGGACAAGGCCGGGGCCAAGGGCCGCGATGTTCGCCCCGGGGTGCCGCTGGTACAGGCCGACGGCGTGGCGCTGGCCAAGATCTTCGGCCTGCAGTTCGCGCTCGACTCCTGCAAGCTCAAGCCAGACCAGGGCGAGAAGAAGCAACGGGCCAGCGTTGGCGAGCCCGACAAGGGGGAGGGCGACGGTGGGGCCGCCTATGACGAGACGTACATACCGTATGGGCCGAAGTGGGACGGCCCGCGGATCCGGCGCTTCCTGGAGCGCAAGCAGGCTCGCGAGCGCGCCCACCTGCTGCGAAGCGGCACCATCGCGTCGGGGCGCGACTACGCGCCCTTCTTCGTCTTCGGCGCCAGCCTGGACGAGGTCACCAACCACTCGCGCGCCCACCTCCACCTCCCCTTCACCCTCGTCGAGCAGTCCTGACCTGTCACTACTTCCAATGTGCACCTTACAAGGGCCAACTTAATGGCCTGTTTTAATAAAATTGATGGCGGTCTTCTTGTACAAGAGGTGCTCGTTGTGATGGTGTTGTTCGGACGAAGCTTCAGGCGGCGGTGGTGGTGAAGAGCTGGCGCACGCACTGGAGGATGAAGGTCGAGTGCTCCTCGACGCTGTGGCCCAGAGCGGCCTCGACGTGCAGCCGCAGCAGCTTGGGGGTCTGCAGCCGGGCCTCCTCCACCGTGAGCTGCTCCTTCAAGTAGCGCCGCAGCGTCTCCCGGATCGCCTCTTGCATCTTCTCCGTCTTCTCCCTCCGCTCCTTTTCCTCCTCGCTCTCCGCCTCCACCTTCTTCACCTCCTCCGCCTCCACCTCCTTCTCCTCGACCTTCTTGTTCTCGTCGATCTGCATCTGGTTGGTCTTGTCGGCGGCAGGCTCGCCAGCGACCTCACCGGCGGCTTCGTCGTCCTCGTCCTCGTCGTCTGAGGCGACTGCGATCTTGCGGCGCTTGCGGCTGGAGCCCTCCTGCTGGGCCTGGGCCTGGGCCTTGGCCTCCTCGCCAGCGGACTCGTCATCGCGGTCGTCGTCGTCGGACACCTCCGCGCGGCTTCGCTTGGACGACTTGGGCGCCTTCTCCTCCTCCTCCTCCTCGGACGGGTCCTCCTCGTCGTCGTCGCTGGCGGCCTTGGTGCGCTCTTCGTGCTTCCGCTTGGCCTTCACGATCTTCCGCTTCTTCCTCTCTTCCTCTTCTCGCGCCTTCTTCCTCCTCCTCTTCTCCTTCTCCTTTTCCTTCTCCTTCTCCGCCTCCCTCCTCCTCTTCTTCTCTTTCTCCTTCTTCCGCTTGGCCTTCGCCTTCTCGTCTTCGCTTTCGTCATCGCTCTCCTCATCATCATCATCATCATCGTCGCTGGCCTTTTCCTTGTTCTTGTTCTTGTTCTTCTTCCGGTCGAGCTTCTTCTGCAGCTCGGCCGCCTCGCGCTCGGCGATGCGGTCCAGGGTCTGCTTGGCCTCCGCCTCGTTCTTGGCCTGGGTCTTCTTGTCCCACTTGTAGAGCTCGTCCATGTCCTCCTCGTCGTCGTCATTGCTATCAATGTCCGAATAGAAGTCACTCGCCTTCGCCTTCGGCTTCTTCTTCGTCTTGTCCTTCTTCTTGCTCTTGTCCTTGCCACCCGTGCTCGTCTGTCGTTGTATTGTCAGCGTGTGTCATGTGTGCGTAGTGTGTGTGTCGTGTCGTGTCGTGTCGTGTCGTGTCGTGTCGTGTCGTGTCGTGTCGTGTCGTGTCGTGTCGTGTCGTGTCGTGTCGTGTCGTGTCGTGTAGGTCGGCCACGAGGGTCTTCTTCTTCCCGTCTTCGCCGTGGGCCACGCCCAGCACGTCGGCCAACAGCTTCAGGAACGACACGCTCTTCGCCTCCAGCTTCTCCTGCGCCTTGCCCTGCAGCGGCCAAGGTGTCAGCGTCGCACACGACACGACTCAGTCCACACGAAGGGCACGCACCTGGTAATGGGCGGGCAGGCCGGAGAAGGCGATGAGGTTGGCCTTGACCTCGTTGGCCTTGCAGGCGCGGTTGTAGAAGATCTGGTGGACCTGCTTGAGGAAGGTGTCGTTGCGGGAGAAGAACTTGATGTTGTCCACCACCAGCTCGCTGTCCTCCAGCTTGCGTCCCTCGCCCTGTTGACAAGAGAGCAGGCATCAACAATGTACGTTGATTAATTGACGATGATTCAACCAAATCGTAATGCATCGTGATCGAGAATGTATGGAAGCAAGAACGTTACCTCCCAGAGGGGCTGAACTTCCTTCTCCTCGAATTCGAAGCGATTGATCGAGCGACCGCGGCGCTTCTCCTGAACGCGAGGCAGCCAGCGGGCCTTGGGCGAGGCCACCTGCAGCAGCTCGCGCTTGCCGATGCGGCCCGACTTGTGCTTGCGCTTGGTGGGTGTACCCGGCCCGCCGGGCGACTGCGCCACGACGTTGGCGGATGTTGGTGCCACGTTCTCCTTCGACTCATCGTCATCTTCATCCATTCTCTCCTCGGCAGGGGCATCTTCGTGCTGCTTCTGCTGCACCTGAGCCTCTTCAGAGATGATGGTGGCAGTCGTGTCATCCACCGTCGTCGGCTGGGGCATAGCCACGGCGAGTGTGTCCGCGGCTTCAGTTACGTAGTCGCTCATCATCTGTTCTCAATCCTACTGTAATCGTTGCTGTTGGAACTCATCATTTTGTCTCTACATTTTGGCGCGAAAAACTGCAACGGCCGCAACGGTCAGCAGGCAACGGTTTTTGTTTTTTAAAATAAAAATTCAGCACTAATTCCTGTGGTGAAAGAACGAAAGCGACGCACGGGGACTAGGCAATGGCGGACCGATCGGCGCCGCGGGGCTCGCGCTTGAGGGACAGGTTGTAGAGCTCGTCGTCGCTCTTGGTGGGCAGGTTGACGAACAGGGCGGATATGCGAGGCACCTCGAGCAGGTTGTAGGGCTGCTGCTGGTACTGCTGCAGCTCGCGGATGGCGCTCGCCACCAGCTCCCGCTTCGAGAAGTTGATCAGATCGCCCAGGTTGTCTACACCGAATGCAGTGGTCGACATGGTCAGGCCACCACCCATTAAAGAAGAAAAGAAAAGAAAAGAAAAGCTCAAATTAAGCAAAAGCGTACCAGGGTTGCCCTCCTCGATGAAGATGAGATCCTGGAGGTAGACGCCGATGTAGGGCAGGCAGGGCGGCTTGGCCTCGTGGATGGCCGTCCGGTAGGCGCGCCACGAGAAGTCGCACGACATGACGCCCTCCAGCATGTCTCGCAGCTGTCATGAACCGGCCCGTTGCGCGGTCAGTCGCTCTAGCGAAAAAAGAGAAGCAAGAGAGAGAGAGAGAGATGAACAAGATGATCGGGGATGCTCACCTCGATGGTCTTTTTGGGAAGGTCCTTCATGGTCCACTTGAGCCGAATGACCGACGACGTGTTCCACCCGGCAATGAACGCCATCAGGCTGCTGAAATTGTTCAACGCATACAAACACTGTGCGCGCAGAGTGAAAGACACAGGCAACGACGATCAGTTCCAAAACGCTCAATGCGGTCAAGGTGGGGGAAGGGCGACCCACCTTGGCGATGTTGACGATCTTGGTCATCATGCGGACGCGGTTTCGGAGCAGCTCGACCTTGACGATCATGGACGACACCCAGCCGGAGACCACGTTGAAGCGCCCCACGAACGCCAGCACGTTGGGCGACAGATGCTGCAGCTTGGGATTGTTCCACGCCTGCTGCAGCAGCTCCTTGTGCTGTCGGTGCCAAATAGCCGCGGCAGAGGTAGGAGTTAAAAAAAGAACATAGGAGTTAAACAAGAGGGGGTGGAGGCCAACCTTGATCTGGGCAAACATGGAGTATTCGATGAGGGTGATCTGTCGGGCGATCTCCTCGTCGTCGATGTCGAAGAAGTTGAGGTTGGGCGAGTACAGATTGCGTGGAACCTTCGGGGTGGGCGGCGCCTGCGCGAATATTCGCTCCAGCTTCTTCGGATCGGCCGACGTCTATATAGTCGCCCGCCGCACCCGTAGTCCGTCAGTTCGTATTCTTCTTGCTTTGAAAGAACGAAGAGTGAAAGCGAAAGCGAAAGCGATGGATGAGGTGCCTTCTTGATGAGGGTTTTGGCGAGCTTCTTGGCCAGCGGGGAGTGGCCATCCGCGGGCAGGGAGAGCTGGATGAACTTGTTGAGCTTGGTCACCAGGAAGGCGTCGAAGTCGTCGAAGCACGTATCGAGCCACTGGTTGAGGATGTTGACCACTCGGAACTGGATCGGGAACACCACCTTCTCCCGCCACTCGGCCTCGCTCATCCCCGGTTCGCACGTCGACGTCGGCACATGGTATCTTATTTATTTACGACACGACACACGACACACACATGACACACACACCATACACGACACACGCATGAGGCACAGATGCGAGAATGAGAAGAGCGGATGAGGCGGCGTACCGTTCGAGCAGCTTGTTGAGGAGCACGACGGGGGTGGTGAAGGACTGGTAGGTGATGAGGAAGGCCTGCATGAACTTGGGGTCGTAGTCCTCGGAGCTGGTGGTGGCCGTCATCCGCATCACCAGCTTGTTGAGCGTGGCCGCGGCGACCTTGCCCGTCTTGGGGTCGAGCACGAGGTTGTCGGGCGAGTCGGCAGGCTCCTTCCATATATTGGTGCCCAGGCCGGCCCGCTCGGCCGCGGCGATCCAGCCCTCGTCGACCTCGCTCGCCGCATTGTTGTCGTCGCGCTGCAGGTCCTCCTTCTCCGCCAGCTCCAGGAAATGCTGCAGTTCTTCGGAAGCCTTCACTCCCTGCTTTTGAATCGCGTCGCGCCGGCCGATTTCAACCTGGCGTTCCGGTAGAGGATTGCGGGGTGAGTCGACAAATTTTTAAAGGTAGGTGTGAAGGCAGCAGCGGAGTACCGCTGATCGCTTGGGCTCTCCCTTACGGCCGACGGCGGGGCTCTGGATGCCGCCGATGGAGGCGGAGGACGACATCACGCGCACGAGCTTGTTGACAAGCACCAGCGACGCGTCCCCGCCCGAGAAGCCGTTCTCCCGCAGCGACTTGGCCAGGTCCATCCTTCGCTCTGCCGATGAGCTTAGTTACAACCCGCACGACACACGACGACACGACACAAGTACGTACTTGTGGCTCTGGCGAACACGCACAGTGTGGCCAGGTTGCGTTGGTTGAATTTGAAGAGGACGTGCATGTTCTTCTTCTGGCCGAAGGCCATGAGGATGTCCTTGAGGGGCTGCGAGTAGTCGACGCAGTGGACCAGCGTGTTGCCGTCGACCAGCTCGAACGTGCAGGGCTCCTTGTGGACCCGCAGCGACAGCTTGAGCGTCGACTTGTCGGCCTAGCCCAGAAGTGAGCCAGCAGAAACCAATGGTGTGCGGGTGCGAGTGAGGGTGGGACGAGCGCGGGAAACGGTACCAGGCCGAGGTAGCAAGACATGGGGCATCCGGCCATGAGCCACAGCCCGTGTGGCTGATCGGGCGAGGAGTGCCACAGGGATAGGTTTTGTGATTTGGTATAGGCTGCCAGGCACACGCGCGAAGGTCAGCAGATCGGCAGCGATGTTGAACGCGATGTGCGTTGCGCTGCGCTGCGTACCCTTGATGTGCGCTGGCTTGTTTAGAATACAGTGGAGAAGGAGCTCGCCGACGGGACACCGGGGTTCGACGTCCACGCTGAGGCACTGCCCGTTCTTGTAGCTCACCCGTATCCGAATTGGTCGGATTTGAAAATCGATCACGCTCTGCGCCACGACGCGCGAAGCGGATTTAAAACGAGCGCACGAATTGTACTTGCACACGACACAGATGACACACGCTCACACCGCACACGACACACACACACACACACACACAGCACGACACGACACGCGGGAGGTGGTACTCGGTGAGTGAGGTCGTAGGAGGCGAGAGTGCGAAGAGGCGAGAGCCAGGTGGCGGTGTTGCCGCCGAAGTGGGGGCGGGTGAGGGTGGCCGAGAGCGAGGCMGTGCCGGCAGGCGAGGCCATGTTGACGAACGAGCCGCCCGCGCCGCCGCCGGCGAAGAGCCCGAAGCGCCGGCCGAGCGCTGCGTCGTCGYCCGCCTCGAGCGCGAGCCATTGCTGCTCCCACCACCGCGCCTGCTCCTCGACCCGCTGATACTGCTCSGCGCCCGACACCTCGAGCGAAGGCCGGGGCTTGYTGRGYCCGGCCGCCGCGCCGTTGCCCGTGGCACCAGCCTGTGTCGATGAAATGAGCACAGGAACACATCACCACCCACCACCCACCACCACCATTACGGAATAGTTGCGCGTACGAGGGGCTCGGGGGCTTCTTTGGCATGCTCGTGCCGAAGGCGTTGAAAGGCGAAGGAGAGGGCCTCCTCGACCAGGGTCGACGCCGAGTAGGCAAAGGTGAGCGTCTTGCGTTCCGGGGGCCGGCGTACCTCCGAGTTCGCCACCACGTGCCGATCCGGTCTGCGAAACACGCGCGCGTGCGCGCCCCCTAATGAGTCTTCGAAGCACAAGCCAACACGGGCCGAGAGTCTGGCCAGCGCTCCGCAGTGACGGTGTATAACGCACATGTTGACTCGGATGGTGATGGTGTTGGGCAGGGCGGATTCCCGACCAGCCACACCTCCGATCGGCCTCAACACCAGCTCGTCCTGGCCGAGTGCACGCGCATACGACACACGCTTGAGTGAAAGAATGCCAAGAATGCACGGATGCGTGGGAGGGCCCGTGAACGAAGAGGTCGGGGCGCACCTCGTCTTCGACGCCGTAGCTGGCGACGAGGGCCAACGGGTCGAGCAGCCAGACGCCGCCCTCCTCGTCCTTGGCCTCCATGTAGAGACCCCGCGCACCCGTACCCGCTCCGCTCTCCTCGCCCGCACTGCCCGCGCCCACAAAATTGCGCCAGCCGCTGTATAGCGACGGGTCGCCCCCCAGCTTGGCCACGTCCTGCACGATCGTGTGCGTGTGCGGTGATGTGTTCCATGTGCGTGTGTCGTTGGTCGTGTCGTGTAAGAGGTTGATGTGTGTAGGGATGACTGTGCAGGACAAGAGCCACGCACCTCCATGACATTGTCAACAGTCGAGCTCAGCGGGTGGAACGGTACGCGCCAACCCTCGGCTGCGGAGGAGCCGCTCGGGTCGTCATCGCCCGCGCGCGGGGCCAGGCGTACGCGAATGTGTTGCGTAGCGGCCTTCCCTCGGCCGCGCGACGCTGTGAGCCGCGCCGCCGAATCTTTCGACGAGGCACCGGCCTTCGCTTCCCTTCGTGGCCCGTACTCGATCACCGACCTAGCCAACACGTATTCGCCAGACGCCCAGTTTGTGTGCTATGAGTGTCGTGTCGTGTTGCGTGTCGTTGGTCGTGTCGTGTCGTAGTTCGTACCCAGAATGGAGAGGGTACGACAAAGCAGCCAAGGCGTCCTGGAGCTGCGTGCGTTGTCCGTTGTAGGGATCGCACATATACAAGACCCAACCCTGGGTCTGCGCGGATGGCCGTAAAGGGGAAATCGTGAGGCCTCGGTGACTGGGGTCCACTGCAGAGTTGTGATGTACCTGGGAGGCCGGAAGGGCAAGACCGAGGCCCAGCCGCTGCTTAATTTCCAGGACCAGGTCGTCGGGCCCGATGTTGGTCGTCACCTGCACGCCCACGGTCGGTACCGCCACGCGACAGCTCACGCCGCCAGCCCCTGAGTGTGCGACGGCCAGACAGCCGCTAAGTTCAGCCCGTGAAAGAGCGAAAAGCGAAGAAAGAACGAAAAAGAGTCGGGTACTCGAGTAAAAGAAAGAATCGATGGCCTGCTCGGCCGCTGCTTCCTCGCGCGGTCGGAACTGGAGTAAATCCTAGCAATCACATGTGATTGGGCGTTGGCCAATCAGAGAAATGAGTAGGTCGCCACGTGGAGGAGGAGGAAGAAGAGCAATACCTCGAGTGAGAGGCCCAGCGGGAGGATGAGCGAAGACGGTTCGAGGGGCATGGCCTGATCCTTCTCCAGCGCATCTGCTCGTAGCAGAAAGAGTCCGTAGCCCTCCAGCGACACCTCTGGCCGCTCCTGTCCCTGCAGAGTCCCCCAATACCAGCGGCATTGAGCCCTCTTCCTCGATTCGATTTGTGTGCGGCATGGGTGGTGTGGTGGTGGTGGGTGTGCGTGAGCGGTCGGTTGATGCTCAGTACCCCTGTGTTGTCGCGCAGAAACTGGATGATGGCGGCGATGAGGTCCTCGGCGGTGGTGCTGAAGTCGATCTGGAACTGTCGCACGAAGTGAGACCGCGCCGCTGATGCCGCCGCGCTTTCGCCGTGGGCCTGCTGCTGGTCCTCGCCGGCGGCGACCCGGTGCGCCTCCTCGCATTGGAACAGGGCTGCGAGTACGGGGAACACGTCGAGCGCCTCCGTAAATGAGACATTGACGTGGTTCTCCGGCTCCTGCACCACCTTGTGCGGATTGATCCGCAAGTGCAGTGTATCCTATGTCGACACAATAGAAAGTTCATAGTTTTGGTTGGGCGCTGATGTCAGCAATCGTTGAGTGTCGAGTGGTAGCGAGGGGGGGGTAGGGTACGGTGGGCGCCAAGTCGTATTGGGAGAGGGTGTCGTCGCCGTCGAGCCAGAAGCCGTCTTCGGACTCGACCGCCGCGGAGTCGGGCGCGGCGGGGAGGCTGCCGTGGCTCCGGCTGGTCGGGAGTGCCATGGTGCTGCTCGTCCGCGCATAGGTTGACCCGCTCCCCGAGCGGCCCAGGGTCACGTTGCCCGAGCTGCCCGACAGTGTCGCTGTCGCAGAGCTGGGCGATGAGCCGCTGGTGGCCGTGGCCGTCGTCGCTGTCGTCGGCGTCGGCCCGGCGCCGCTGTTAAAGAGTTGGATCTTTTCCTTCACGGTCGATGAGCTGGAGCCCAGGCCCGTGACAACGACCCCGCTGCTCGACGACATGAGGCCGGACGAAGCGTCGGCCCGGTGGCCACCACCCTCACCGCCGGCCATGGTGTCACCGCCGCCAAACGACGACGAGTCGGACGGGTCTCTGTGCCGTCGGCGGCGCAGACTCTGGGCTGTGGTCTCCTGGAGCGAATACTCCTCGGGGTTCTCCTCGGCACCCAAATACTTGCCCACCAAGTACTTGACCGCTTGCTGCATGCGGAAACCAATCAAATTAGAAATTTACCCACACAACCACACACAACACACGTCCAGCGAAAGTACCTTGACGGTGGTATCGTAATAGTATTTGAGGGTGAACTTGGCGGCGACGCCCGCCTGTGCGGTCTTGGAGTGCGGCTGGACCTTGATGATGTGAGGCCGCTTCTTCCACTGCAGCAGATAGCGATCAGGCTGCATCGAGTGCAGTCCATACGCCGCGACCTGCTTCTCCCTGTCATAGATATATAGGTGCGATGGTACGTGTGTTAGCGAACCGGGCGAGCAACTACGCTGCTGCTGGGACCACGCGAGGGCTGCTTGCCTGTCAATCCAGAAGCTGTCCGACATGCTGGGCGACAACGGAGACGAGGAGAGCGGAGCCCCGAGGCCCTTCCCTGCTCCTGCGGAGCCTCTGACCACGCAGTAGAGGTCGAAATCGAACAGCTCCTGCACTCTGGGGCCGACAGAAGGAGGAACAGAGGGAGAGGAAGGTGGAGTGAGCCGCAGCAGCAAGTGGTGGTGCTGGGTGGCAGGGTAGCGGTACCGCTTGTTGTGATCGTCGGTGATGCCCTCCACGATCACCTCGGCCAGGTCACCGCCGAGCGCGGTGGGATCGACGAGGATGGATCGCTTGGTGCCGTCCTCCATCGTCACCACCAGCGGCGGTGGCTTCTTCTTCAACTCGACCACTTGGTCCTGCGCGCTCGAGCTTCGTCAGCAACGTGACACGACACGACACGACACAGTGGTAGAGAGATTCGTACAGGGCGAATGGTGTAGGAGGAGAGGAGCTGCTGACTGTCGAGCCAGCGCGCGGGCGGCGTGTAGGCCGCAGCAGCTGACGCGAGCGAGGCGTCGGTCAGCGGCGAGGTGGAGAGGTAGGCAGACGACGTCGACGACGACGAAGCGTAGGTGGAGGCGAACGGGTTGCCGAAGGAGGGGTCGACGGCAAGTGCCAGGCCGTACAGGCCGGGGTCGTCGGCCAGCGGGTTGCGCATGAAGAGCTGCTCGAGCGCGCCCTGTACGGTGGTGTCGACCGGGAACACCACCATCCGCACCATGCGCCGCTCCGGCACGCTCACCCGTACCATCAGCTCCTTCCGCTCCTTCTCCTGCTTCTCCTTTTCTCTGTCTCTGTCCCTCTTCTCCTTCGACTTCTTGTCCTTCTTGCCCGATGACGATGGCGACGACGAGGCCTTGGTGGGCACGAGGTCGGATGACGAGGACGGGCTGGCGGGCGGCGAGAACGGACCCGGCCGCGCCTTCTTCTTGTCCTTCTTGCTCGGCTTCTTCTCCCTCCTGCTGCTCTTCTTCACCTTGATGGATGAAGATAATCCACTGGATGGAGCCCCCTCTCCATCTGCTGACGTGATTGAGAGAGAATCATCGAGGATGGGGGGCGAGGGCTGGATCGATTTGGAAGACGAGGAAGCATCTTCGCTCTGCACCTCGATCTCGGTCGCGTTTCCTTTCGTTTCCTTTTCTTCTACAACTTCTTCGTCACGATCAGATTTGTTTCCTTGGAGTTCGTCTTCATTCTTCTGGCTCGCGAGATCTTCATCAATGGGAATGGAAGATCCTGACGTCTTGGCGAGACCAGAGCTGGAGGGCATGCGTATGGCGTAGCCCCCCGCCTCGGCAGCGGCCTCGATGTCCGCCCAGGCGATGGGACGTTGGCGGTAGGACGATATGCTGCGATTGGCTCTGTGCGGGCTCGCCGCATCCGCCGATATCGCCGGCGTCCACTGTCGCTGCTCCATTCTACTCCACCTCCTCTCCAACTCTCTATGCTCTCCCTCTCTACCAAGCTCAACCGCTTCAGCTCTTTGCTAATGGTGGTCACCCCCCCCCGACTTCGTTCTTGATTATATGTCGACACAAAGTAATTGAGCAAAAGGTCTGGGGTGCAACAACAGCAGTTGGTCTTCTTGGTGGTGCAAGACATGAAGATGGTTACTCAGAGGGCTGGACAGGATCCTTCAAGAAGAAGATCTTTAATCTGTTGTGAGGGAGTGTGAGAAAGGATGGAGGGATGAATCAGTTCGGTACAAAGGCGAGGAATATGATTGGGCGATTGGGTGAGTGGGTACCTGAAGGCGTCAACGCCATTGAGGTAGTACCGGCAGAGTCGCTTGTCCTTGATGAAGCCAAGCCTCTCGTAGAGGGCCAGCGATCCCTTGTTCGTGACCTCGGTTTCCAGCACGACCTCGTCGCAACCGTCCTCCTTCATTGTGTTGATGGCTCTCGTCACCAGTTGCGAACCTGATCACAGGTCGATCAGCGCTTCAACTTTGAACTTGGCGAGAACAACCGAGGAAAAGGAAGAACGAGTGTGTACCGATGCCCTTCTTTCGATAGCCGTCCTCCACGGCAAGCATGGCAATGTACCCTCGGTAGCTGCCTCTGTGGTTGTCCAGCTTGCACACGATGCTGCCCACCATTCGGTTGGAGCTGGCGTCGAATGCCTGCCGCACACGATATCAGTGTCAGGCCAACGATGACACGAGCCGCACGCACGCGCACACCGAGTGCCGGCAGGCCTGGGTACCAGAACGCAGAGTCGCGGCCAGTTGTTGATAAAGTAGCGGTAGGTGTAGATGGAGTAGGGTTCAGAGAGGTCCTTGGCAAAGAGCTCCATGATGGCCTGCATCTGGGACTCGTCCTGGTACGTGTCGTAACGAATGCCGTTCACTTCTGCAGGCGGAGCATTACTCCTGGGCGAAGATCTCCCTCTACGATTAACGGTACGTGTTACCATTACGCAAATTTTCGTCTAAAATGGTGGTGACTCCCCAGTGAGCGGGGAGGGAAGGTTTTGGGATGGGCCAGTACGATTGCTTTGCATCTTGGCCTTCCGGAGTCGACGAATTGGCAGCACCTTTCTTCTTTCTTCGTCGCGCCTTCTTTACCTTCTCGCCCTCAAGCGCAACTGCGGCCGACTCCACGAGCTTCGTCTCTTGCTCTTGTGCTGCTGTGGCTGCTGCTTCCATCGCGATCACAATCTTTTGTGCTGAACGCACATCTGTTTTCTTTTCTCTTTTTTTTGTTTTTTTAATAATATTTTGCTTGGTATGAAAAGAATGCAAGATTTCCATACTTTTCTTTGCTCTTTCTTCTCAGCCCTGATTTCGGCCATTCGATCACATCACTTCCAGACGATTCGTCGGTGTGGTACCACGTCAGGCAGCAGTTTGGATCTCTTCAGCGCCGCGCTCCCTAAACGAACCGAAATTTGAGGCATCGCAGCGTGAAATCGACAAATCGACCTCTAGAACTCTCGATTTTTCCACCATGTCAGGACACAGCGTGAATGGAAAGAATGTGGAGGACATGCTCGTAAAAGACCTCCAAGCTGAACTCAAGAAGCGAAATGCCAGCACGTCCGGACGCAAGGCAGATCTCTATGCGCGCCTGGTTGCCCTGATGGACCAAGACCAGCCGAAGGAGGAAGAAGAGCCGAAGGAGGGGGAGATAGATGGTGGCGAAGGCGAAGCCGCTGAAGGCGAAGCGGCAGACACCACCACTGCAGCTGACCGTAGCGAAGAGGAGCCGGCCTCGAAGATGGAAGAGGAGGCGCAGAACAGCGAGGAGCAGAGCACCACCCCTGACCAGACAGAGGCGCTGCCTGAAGCCAAGGAGACAGCAGGGCAGGGCGAGGAGGCCAAGCCCCAGGCGAACGAAGCCCCCCAGGCAGAAGCGATGGAAGAGGAGAGGGAACAGAGGAAGCGCAAAGTGGAGGAGCTTGCGTCCGACGCGACGAAGGAGGAAGAGAGCAAGAGTGCGGAGGAGCCTGCCCGCGAGGAAACGACAGCGTCGGGTGCGGCCGCTGCGGAGGGAGGAGAGGACGCGAAGCAGGCGGCCAACGGCGAGGGATCAGCGGCCAAGCGGCAAAAGCGCGACGACGAGGCCGAGGCTCAGCAGCGCGGCCGCCGCCTCTTTGGCAACGCTCTCCCCACGCGCGAGCCGCGCGACAAGGAGTCGTCTGCCGCTGGGAATGACAACTCGGAGAGGTACATCTGGCCACACACGCACTACCGCACACGCACGACGACGCGAGGCGACACGACGCACCGCAGCACCGTGCATGCTGGGATCGTCGGCTAATCGCACCATGATGTTCAAATCCTATGCAGGCACCAGGAGAGAGAGAGCGAGCGTGGCCACGACAGGGAGAGGGGCCGAGAGCGCGAGAGGTCTGAGCCCACCAAGGAGGACTCTCGCAGGATTGCTGCCGCCATGCCGCGCCGTGCCTCGCAGACAGACCTCGCCGAAGACGAGCCTCGGACCAAGGCCATAAATTGTACTCTCGCTTTCCGCCTCCAGTTCTTGTTGTGTTGTGTGCGTGGAGAGTGGTCTCATGGCCGTGGTTGGCCATCAAAATCCGGGCTGCTCTCTTATTTCGTTGTTGCGTGTCTACAGCTGTGCCTCCTCCTGCCAGCGAGCCGACCAACACGCTGCTGGTACGCAATTTTGTGCGTCCTTTCACCTTGAAGGCCGTAAAAGATCTTCTCGCAGAGACAGGCACCGTCACAAACTTCTGGATGAACGACATCAAAACGCATTGCTATGTCTCGGTGCGCGCCATCTCTCTCTCTCCCCGTTGTGTATTTATCTCTTGTTCCCGCCAATGCTAACGCCAGTGATGACTCTCTCCAGTATGAGAGCGCAGAGCAGGCCACCGCTACGCGGGAGGCGATCTACGGATTGATTTGGCCGCCGGGCAACACCTCCAAGCCCCTCACAGCCGAGTTCGCGTCATCCAAAGAGCTCGAGGAGAAGGCCCCGCCCAAGGCCGGGGCGGAGGAGAAGGCCCCTGAGAGAGGCCGCGAGAGGGAACGGTGCGCTGCCCTGCCCTGCCCTTTCCCACGTGTTTTTCTCTGCGAATTGCTCACCCAACCCGGTGCCCTGCCAATCAATAGTCGAGGAGCCGAGCAGCCACAGCGGAGGGAGAAGGCAGCCGCTCCAGGTATGTGTCGTGTCACACCCTCGTCGAGACCGCATGTTCGTGCGTGGAGCCGACACTGACCTCGCGTGCCCGTCGTTGGTGTTTTATCTTTCCTCTGCAGCGGAGCCTCGTGGCCCTACGCTGGACGATCTCTTTAAGAAGACCAACTCCAAGCCGCCCATCTACTACATGCCGCTCAGCGACGAAGAGGTCGCGCAAAGGCAGAAGGAGAAGGAGGAAAGAGAGCGCCTGGAGAAGGAGCGCCTGGAGAAGGAGCGCGAAGAGCGCGAGAAGAGGAGGAGAAGGAGCAGCAGCAGAAGGTACTCCAGTCTTTCACAGAATCTGTTTATACTCATCAACAACTTGTGTTGACCATCATACTTTCCCACTTTGTCTCCATGCAGCTCCAGCCGCAGTCGTAGCCGCGGCCGAGGCAGGAGGAGGCGAAGCTCATCCAGGAGCTCTTCGTCCAGGAGCCGCAGCAGGAGCCCTTCCTCTTCGAGAAGCCGCAGCCGCAGCCGCAGCCGAAGCTCTTCGTCCAGGAGCAGGAGCAGGAGCACCTCGAGGAGCAGGAGCCGCAGCCGCAGCAAGTGAGCCAGTAAGGGGAACACTCTTCTGACCGGAGGGGAGCGAGGGAAGAAGGTGTGGTGTTGAGGTCGCAGGTGAAAAAAGAGAGGTGGAAAACTCGCGAGCAAGATCACAGCTGAACGAATGTAACGGCCACCCCAGAGTCAACGGCTAGTTCAAGCGCCGAAACGGCTCGCATGAACTGAACCCTCAAATTGGGGTCTTGGCGCCAAGAATTTTGGCGCGAAACGGTTTTGGCGCCAAGCGGGGCAGGGGCATAAAACGCCGACCTGGAGTTGTCCTGCTTTTCATCGACCACCACTCAGTCGCACTACACCCACCTCACCCCCTTTCTCCTCCATCCACACAACATGAGCAACGTCACTCTCGAGGAGCTCCTCCGCAAGATCCCCGCCCGCTCGCTCGTCCAGCTGGCTGAATCGGATAAGAATCTCGCCGCCGCCGTTGAGCAGGCCAGGACCAACAAGAAGGGCGAGCTCAAGCCCCTCGCCAGCGCTGACGCTCGCAAGATCATCCAGAACGAGATCCGTCGCGTTGCTGGCAAGATCCTCGCCGAGAGCATGAGCGTGAAGCAGCGCGCCGACGCTGTGGCCAAGCTCAACATCAACCACGAGGAGCAGGGCAACAACCCCAAGAGCACCCGGGTCCACAAGAAGAGGCTCCTGGAGGCCCTCGAGGCTTCTGGCGTCGAGGATTTCCTCAAGGAGAACGTCGATGTCGACGCCCTGCTTGAGATTGGCGAGACCTTTGATCTGGAGCTGTCCTCCAAGGCCACCGCGGATAAGCTCGCCAGCCAGATCAACAACCAGATCGAGTACGAGGCCGCCGCTGCCTTCCTCGAGTCGTTCTCCAACAGCACCCTGCTCGACGTTGCCTTCGAGATGAAGCTTGCCGAGGCCACTACCACCGCCGCCAACGGTACCGTCGTTGAGGCCATCCTCACCGATACCGAGATCAAGACTCTTAAGAAGCCCGCCATCAAGAAGAAGACCGTCAAGGTCTCCAAGACCAAGCCCAAGCTGGCCAAGGGTGTCACCTACGATGATGTCTACCAGTGGTACGCATTTGGCTCCCTCCGCATTTCCTCGAATTGATTTATGCCACAATCCAAACTTGCCGGCGRTGGATTTGTCTCACKCCTTSTGGCCCCTGCAGGTACACTGTGGAGGAGCTGAAGGAGTTCGCCAAGGACAACGAGCTCCTGGTCTCGGGCACCAAGAAGGAACTCATCAAGCGCATCCTCGCGTGGTTCGAGGGCGACAAGGAGAACACGACCGTCGAGGGCTACAAGGAGAAGCTCGCCGCCAAGAAGGAGAAGAGCGAGGCCAAGAAGGAGAAGTCCAAGAAGAAGGGCTCGAAGAAGTCGGGCGATGAGGCTGCCAAGCCCACCAAGAAGGAGACTCGCCAAGCTGAAGAAGTACTGCGCGGACGAGGGCATCACTGCCACCGGCAACAAGAAGCAGATCATCGAGGCCATCCTTGCCTACAACGCCGAGCAGGAGGAGGGTGAGCAGTAAGCTTCCGCCGACCACCATCGTCATCTACATCGCCGCAACAAAGGGGGAACCTACGAGAGAGGAGAGAGAAGGCATGTTTTGTCGAGAGGACGCGAAGGGGGCAGGACCAATCTCCTGATGTCCGCCTTGGCGGCCTCGCCGTGTGCCCGTGTCAAGGCAAGCCAGCGGTATACCGCTGTTTGTCAAATGTACAATCGTTTTTTCATACAACTGCTGTTCGTTCCATCATCACCCGTCGAGTAGACTGACGTCGCGTCACCGCTACCGCGTTCTCTTTACCTTAGCTTCAGCTGACCGCGCTTGAGGTGAGAAAGATGAGAAGACAACAGTGGACGCGTCTGTGCCGACATTTCGCGAGTGCCGAGAGGAACGTTGGCGCTATCGTGCAGGCGCGTTCTTTCGCGCACGACCAGTTTAGTTGCATGAAGAGGCAGAGATCGAAAGAGATGGAAGAGGATTGTCGGGAAGATGCATCTGCAGCCAATTCCAACGACGGCGGTTGGGCAGAGTCTGTAGATCCAGCCCACAACCGCGTCATCTACTACGCGAGCCTGCGCGGAGCTCTGCCGCAGCAGCCGGCACCGAAGAGAGCGAGATCGTCCTTGGCAGAAGAGGGCAGAACGCTCAGAGGGGCTGGTCGCGGCAGAGGAGAAGTAGCGCGGAGGCCACCACCGCCAAATTTCTTCTTTGCTGTGCGAATCGACGATGAGGACGTCGTGTGCAATGCGAAGACGCTTCAGCGGCACCTCGTTGACGAAGAGGCCCGGTTGTGGCCCACGACCAACGTCATCACCAATCCCAGCACTCGATCGAACGATGATGCACCAGCGCAGAAAGCTGAAGATCAGGACCGAGCAGCCACAAGCCTCACTACCAGCGGCGGTGCTGGAGACAAGAGCAAGAGGGGGCTGGGGCGCTACTTGATCGACGTGAGCAACAAGCTGCACGTCACCCTGTTCGTGGTGTGCGCCCCCACGCCCGACCTCGTCGCACGTACCCAGGCTCTCTGCAGCGCGTGGGCCGCCGACCTTCGTTCCCGCCCTGCGGCCGCCATCTCCTCTGTGCGTTTCGCCGAGCCTTCAGTTGCGTTCATCTTGTTCACGTGTGCTGACTCAGCCTCGCGTTGGTGCACACAGTTCGAAATGAGGGTGGAGAGCCTTCGTTGCTTCAACAAAGGCCGAGGACAGTTCGTGCTGTGGGCCGGCATCGAGGACCCTGGCCCACTCGAACGGCTTGCTCGTACCCTCGCCTTCTCGGCACTCACAACAACAGCACGAACGACGCGTCGCACTCATCGCACACACTTGCGCACACACGCATCTCGCACATACCGACACAGGCGATTTGCACAGCTGGTTTGTGCAGCACGAGCCGTCCCTGCTTCAGTCGATCAAGTGGACGCCCTTCACCCCGCACGCCACTCTCCTCAAGGTGCGAAGCTTCGGCCGGAGCCAAGGAGGTAGGGGCGGCGGCGACAGCTCGCCAGGATCCCGCGTCCTCCGCATCTTACGCCCGCCGCTGCCGCCACAGCCCGTCGTCGAGCCGACTCGGTCACCGCACCAGCGCCCGGAGCAGGAGCAAGACTGTGTCGAAGGCGAAGTCATTGTCTACCAGGGAAGGCCTCACCAAGACAACAACAGCGACCCGAGCAACGACAACAATGCGAACACCGCGAACGTAAGCGGCGAGAGGGCAAACAGAGGAGGCGGCAGGAGAGGCGGATGGCAGGGTGGCGCAGGGAGGAGCGGAGGCCGGAAGAGGAACGACCACGAGGTGCTGGACCAGGGACGCCGCTTTGGTCGCCAAATGGTGGAGAGCATCGAGTTACTGGCCATGCAGGGCTGCGAGACCGTCGACGAGCGCGGCCGAGGCGGCTACCCCGTGTATGGCCGAGTCTTTCTCGACTCCTCCCGGTACGAACCCTCACCAACATGCCGATAGGGGTGGCGTGTGGTGTCGGCGTGACGTGCTAACGGGTGCGGTTGGTGGTCGTTAGGAGCGAACACCTGGACCGAGTGTGGGAGCCCCCGCAGCCGCGGGCAGCGAGAGGCGAAGAGGTGGCTGTCGCTGACCTGGAGGAGAAGGAAGAAGAGCCGATCGCGTAAGCCGTCGCGTTTGTCTGTTTTCGAAAGAAAAGCACCAAGAAACATTAAAGAAAACCAAAAAAAAGTTTCTTTCTACTGACAGCGCCTTTTGGGTGCCCTGAGCGAAGTCAAGCGCCAACGATCCGTAACACGTACCCGGCTAGCTGTACGTCTCCTCCCCAAGTTCAACACAAGTTCAAGAGCATCAGTTAAATAGTTCTGTGTTAAACGTATATTTATAAATGATGTTGCTCGTGCTGTGGCCGCAGTGTAGAGCATGTCGTTTTGGATGGAGTTCTTGCTGGGCGGCATGTCGGCCGCGCTTTCCAAGATGGGCTCCGCGCCTTTCAACCGAGCCAAGGCCGTGCAACAGGCCCAGGGCGAGCTGCTGCGACAGGGTCGCCTGGGCAAGCCATACGGCGGCCTCGCGGATGCGCTGATGAGGACTGTGGCCGCTGAGGGTCTGCTGGGCCTGTGGCGTGGCACGATGTACGACATCGTCAGCTACTACCCGACGCAGGCCCTCAACTTCGCGTTTAGGAACTCGGGGCGGCTCTTCACGTTCGACCGCCAAAAGAATGGCTACGCTCTGTGGTTTGTTAGTATGCGGCGCCTTGCCGCTATTGCCAGGATTGTGACTGTGACTCACGTTGTGTCGTGTGTCGTGTCGTGCGTGATACCAAGGCAACGTTATGTCGGGATCTATGGCGGGTGCCATGTCGCTGCTCTTTCTGTCTCCGGTGCAGCTGGCTACTACCGTGCTGTCCGCAGACGTGCTCGTGCCGGAGCTCGGGCGCACGACCTACCAGTACACAGGTATGGGCGACGTGATAAGCAAGACCTTTCAGTACAGCGGGCCGCTGGGCCTCTTCAACGGCTTCGGCGTGAGCTTCGCCGGCATGGTGCTCTACCGCTTCCTCTTCTTCAGCCTCTACGACAGGATTAGGCCGTTGGTGCCGCGGAGTCCCTTGGGCTCCTTTTTGCTGGGCTGGGGCGTGGCCACTGTGGCCGGTCTGGCGACTTACCCACTCGACACCATCCGGTACGCCATTGATCGTTATTATTATGTTTTCACAACTTTGATTGGTAACATCAACCTCAGGAGGCGAATGATGATCGCGGGAGCAAGTCCGATTGCCTACGATGGCACGCTCGACTGTACACTAGCAATTTGGCGCGAGGAGGGCGTGGCGGGCTTCTTCCATGGCGCCCTGGCCAACGTCTTGCGTAGCATTGTCAGTGCCATGGTTGTGGCTCTCTTTGACACTTTCACAGCCGCCCTCCACCAAGGCAGCAAGTGAGAGATTAGACGTTAAGTTCCTGGCAGGGCTTTATACAAGGCGCCAGCAGATAACGTACCAGTAACACTCTCACTTGTGAAAGATAAATATCAAAAAAATAATTATATTGATAACTAAGCATTCAGCGAAAATCACGGACGTGAAGGCCGGTAGACCCTGGCTTCGATGAAGAGAGTCAGAGGTGGGCTTCCTTGAAGCGGACCTACTTATATACTCGGCCCAGACAATCATTCCAGCAACCAACAGCACTCAACCAAGCACAAGCAAGGCCCCCCTTCCTTCCAGCACAAGAAGAATGTCGATCGTGTCCGGAACCGGAGCTGTCCACCTCACTGACGATGTCCGCTCGGCTGTCGTCGCCGTCAGCAAGCGCTACGACTTCAACACCTCCACTTCCGCCGGCGACCACTCGCCGCTCTTCGTGCCCTTCTGCACCCTCAAGTTCGCCGACGGCAAGCACTGCACCCTCACCATCGATACTGTCTCCGCCACCACGCCGGACGCTTCATCCTCATCAACCTCCGGCATCAAGGTGGTGGCGGCGACCTGGGAGAGCCTGGTGGCGAGCTTGCCGCGCGACCAGTGCCGCATGGCCGTGGCCCAGGTGCCGTGGCGCGCCCACGCCGATGGTGTCATGCGGTCGCGCCTGGTGTTCATCCTGTGGGCGCCCGAGGCCACATCGACCAAGGAGCGCATGGTGGCGAGCATGTTCGCCAAGGGCGCCAAGGGCATCATCGACCAGTGGGGCGCCGGCATGAGCCTGCCCATCCAGGCCGCCGGCGTCGATGACCTTGCGCTGGAGGATGTCGAGGACAAGATCCGCGCCAAGGCCACCGTCAAGTAACGGTCCCAAGAGATTGTTAGAGTCAAGTACTGGCTCGTGACTCCGATATTCGTAGGATTCTCAACGTCGATGGGAAAGCGACACGTGGACCACGGAGACGAAGATGGAAACGGCGGGAGCACGACGTCAACAAGAGAGAAACGCAGGCAACCTCGAAGAGGTCAATCAACAAGTATAAATAATGTACACGATCACTTGTTTCAAATGCACTTCGTTTTACCAACAACTACTACCTTCAGCTTCCACCACCACCCTCGGTTCAACAGAGATAACAGTGTACATGTCATCACGAACTGTAAATAGAAGGGATATGCCTTGAAGAACATTTTATTCCCAGCAACTGTCTCTGACTCACACCCTGGCTGGCACTGAATCTTTGAGAGCAACGGAAGGCGCGCGAGGCCGTGCAGCTGGTGAAGGTGACCTATGCCGTCAGCAAGCCGCCCAAGCCCGTCCTGTCGCTGGACGAGGCCATCTCCCCCAAATCCTTCTTCCAAGCACACCTCCGTCGGCCCCTCACCACGGGCGACCTCAGCACGCTAGGCCTTCGCCCAGTCCAAAATTATTATCATTTCTTGCTCGCGCGGTGGACTGAAACGGAAACCTTGAAAAAGCCGAAACTGGCGACCTGGCACGAACTCGGCACCGAGCGAAGCTCCTGAGTGATCAATCACTTTGCAATCCTACAACACCACAGGTCCGTCTCTCCTTTTCTTCATGCACGACAAAACTAGCATTCCGAAGTGAAATAAGGGAGTGATTTTAATTTATTGATCATTAATCTTTGGCTTGGCAATGGATGGTGCCACTTGCTGCGTTTAAAAAAAGACAGACATAGAGAACAGAGGAAGATGTCGTTTTGGATGGACTTCCTGCTGGGCGGCATGTCGGCCGCGTTTTCCAAGCTGGGTGCCGGTCCGGTCAACCGAGCCAAGGTCATTCACCAGGCCCAGGGCGAGCTGCTGCGACAGGGCCGCCTGGACAGGCCCTACGGCGGCCTGGCCGACGCGCTGGCCCGCACCGTGCGCGCCGAAGGTCCGCTGAGCCTGTGGCGCGGCGCGATGTACGACGTCATCGCCTACTTCCCCACGCAGGCCCTCAACTTCGCGCTCAAGGATTCCTTCAAGAAGCTCTTCCCCTACCAGCGCCACCAGCACGGCTACGGCCTCTGGTTTTTCGGTACCCCTTACGCCTGCTTTTTTGCGCGCCGTGTGTCGCGTGTCGCGTGTCGCGTGTCGCGTGTCGCGTGTCGCGTGTGTCGTGTGTCGTGTCGTGTGTCGTGTGTCGCGTGTGCAACTCACCTGCGTCATGTCGTGCGATCTGAAGGCAACTTGATGTCCGGAGCTCTGGCGGGCGCCACGACGCTGCTGATTACGACGCCGCTGCATCTGACCACCACCGTGCTCGGGGCGGACGTGCTCGCGCCGGAGCTCGGGCGTACGACCTACCAGTACTCGGGCATGGGCGACGTGATCAGCAAGACCCTCCAGCACAGCGGGCCGCTGGGCCTCTTCAACGGCTTCGGCGTGAGCGTCGCCGGCATCGTGCTCTACCGCGGCTTCTACTTCGGCCTCTACGACACGCTCAGGCCGTTGGTGCCGCAGAACAATTTCCTGGCTTCCTTCCTGGTGGGCTGGAGCGTGACCATCTTGGCCGGCCTGGCGACGTACCCACTCGACACCATCCGGTGCGACTCCCTCTCTTATATATATATATAATATGTAAGAGTTAAATTATACTTTTATATTCTTATTATGAACTAATAACGACCACAGGAGGCGAATGATGATCGCGGGAGCGACCCCGATGGCCTACAGCGGCG
>CACVKS010000706.1:0-24655 GCA_902749335.1 Acanthamoeba triangularis
ACCACCACCCGGACCACCACCACCCGGGCCACGCGGTGAGTTGTGTGCGGTACCACCACCCGGACCACCACCACCCGGGCCACGCGGTGAGTTGTGTGCGGTGCGTGTCGTGCGGTGGTGGTGGGCGACGACCCGGGGGGGGCGCACCATGGTCAAGGTGACGGTCTTGTCGGCCTGGGAGGCCACTAGCTCCACTAACAGAAGAGAGTCAACCAATAGAGCGAGCCGCACACGCACCACCGCACACGACTGCAGACAGGGGAGAAGAATGTGGTGTCTGTACGTTGGGTGCGGGAGCAGCGCTTGTCGGTGATGCCGGTCTCATCGCCGCGGCCCAGCACGAGGGGCTGTGAGTCCATGGGCAGGTACTTGGGCGTCTTGGTGCCCTCCTTCAGTATTCGCGCCCGGAACAGCTCCACTGCACCACCACTCCCGTTTTAAGCCCGCGTGCCACGCGATCTGTGTGCGTGTGCGATGATGCGTGTGTCGTGTGTGTGTGTGTGTGTGTGTGGCGTGTGTGGCGTGTGGGTTACCTTCGACGTTTCGCTTCTCTGTTTGCTTGGCCTTTGTGTTCTTGTTCTTGAGCAGGTGTGCGGGTATCACCGGCTCGGGCGCCTTGGCCTTCTTTTTCGCGGGCGTCTTCTTCTTTTCCTCACCGCCGGACCCGCCATCACCGCCGCCCAGGTACGGATTCTCTATATCCTCCCCCGCCGCAAATGCTGCACTCGCTCCTCCACCGGTCAGCTGACACACCGCACACACACCAACCGCACACACCGCACGCACATCGCACGCACCGCACACCGACCGCACACGCACACACCAACCGCACACACGCAGCAAAAGAAAAGAAGAGTGTGCCTTGAATGTATTCGCTCAGCTTCTTTTGGTCGTTGTCGTGGAGATGGCTGTAGCCTTCCAGGTCGTCTTCGCTGTAAATCTTCTTCGTGGACTTACGCGCTCTCTTCAGGTGCTGTTTGCGTGTGCGTGTGCGGTCGTGTGCGGTCGTGTGTGTGTGCGATGTGCGGCCCGTAAAGAGTGGGTAAGTGCGTGTGCGGTCTGAGCGGGAGGGTAAAGGGCAATTCCCACCTGGAACACGCACGGAGCGTGGTACCAGTCGGTCATGGTGCCGCCCTCGGTGAAGCGGTCGTTGGGGTAGGTCTTGCCCACCCGCAGCTCGCCCTTCTCAATCTTCTTTTTGCACGCTGGGAGCTTGCACTGCACAACAACAGGTTGGTTTGGATGAAGGTATTACTGGTTTTTAGCTCGCAAATGAAATGAGTTGTTAATAATCATAATAAAGCAGGACTTTACCACTGCTCGCCCGAGGGATGCATACTCGATCTGCGCAACACAACAGATAATTTAAATAAATTAACGCGATTAATCCCGTGTTAAATTTATTTAATGTTTCCATGCGCGCTAGTCCCGTAACGGGAGCAAGATTGCAAGGTACCTTGTAAGTGTTATTCATCACCCGAGCTTGATTTGATTAATCAAGGAAGGCCGTCGCAGACTATCCGTTACCTAAAAATAATTTCCTGGAAGTACTGCCCATTTTTCTTCATCTGCGCGTCGACAACAAAAGATATGAGCGTCAGGCCTGCTGGGGGTCGAACCCAGAATCTCCTGATTCGTAGTCAGACGCCTTTCCATTGGGCCACAGGCCTTGCTTGCTTATGAGTGCACATTTGCCGTGGTCACACGGTGTAGCCCACCAAGGGTATGTGGGGCTGGGCAGGAAAGAAAGAAAAGGCGATTCACCAAGGGTGTTGAACACTGTTGAGCTGTTGTAGGTCATGGCGAAAGCGCTGGGCATTCGCCCACCACCACATCCTTCTCTGACCTCTTCTTCAGCTGCTTGACCTCTTCTCTCAGCTGCCGCAGCCCCTCCTTCACCTCCTCTTGGTCTCTGTGCGTATGATCCACAACCACAACCGCGTCAGTGCATGGACTCGCCAATGCCGTGAATGTTGGGGGGAGGCGGGTACCGGACGACGTTGCGAAGCTTCTCCGTGATGTCCCTGGTGCCGGCAAGGAGGTCGGTCTTTCGCTGCGTGAACTCCTCGTCGCCAAAGAGCGACTGGAACTCCTGGTGATACCGCAGCAGCGACTGCGTCTCGTTGACCAGTTCCTTTCGCTCCTGCGCGGGCAATACATATGATGTGTCAGCGCCTGTCGTGTCGACAAACGATTGAGCGTGAGGGACACCATGATTACCTCGAGCAGCTGTTTCTTGGTTTCGTTGAGCTCCTTCTCCTCCTTCTCGAGTTTCTTCTTCTTGAGCTTGATCTCCAGCGACCGCTTCTGCGCCACTGCCTTCTCGTCTTTTCGCAGGATCCTGATATTGAGCACCACGGTAGTGGTGGTGGTGGTGGTGAGCCTCGAGGCTGTATGTGGAACATCGGGCGGAACGTACTGGAAGGCCATGTTGAGACGAGGCGTGCCAGCGCTCACCATGAACTCCGGCGCGAGCCGCGCCAGCGTAGACACGGTGTCCTCCGCGTCTATCTCTGCCGACAGCGACATGGTGATCGGCTTCTTGTGCACGTACGCCACCAGCCCCGAACTGTACACCCCACACACGGTGGTCAGCGAGAGTCCGCAATTACGGATGGGCGCGGCGGAAGCACACACGGCGCTTACCTTTCATAGGCCTCGAGCTCTGATACGTTCTCTTGGAATACGATTCGCAATAGATCACTACGGCTTACGATCGAGTTTTGGGCCTGACCGATCCACCAGGCCAGATTGTCGGGTTGCGGGCAGTTGTAAGCGTATCATTGATTGCGTTGTGTTACGTTGTGTTGTGTGTGCCGCGTGTGAAGTGTGTTTGGGGGGGGATGTACGATGAGCTCAATCATGCGCCACAGGCGGAGGTACTTCTCGAAAGCGTCGTCCTTCTCGAGGGCCTGCTCCTCGCCATCAGGCGAGATCACCGGTCGCAGGCAGCTCTCGAGCGAGTCAGACACAATCTGCAGGCTATCGCTGATCATGTAATCAATGACCTCTGCAGAGACGACACACCAACGCGGGGTTGATTAGGAATCGTGCCATGAATAATGAATAATGAATTAAAATAATAACAATACTAATAAATAGTGCCTCACGCCCAAATAGATTATTAGCTCCTCGCGATGTGTGGTGAAGAGGGGTGCGCACGAGATGGGGTGTAGCCGCGGAGGAGGCCCGTGATGACTGTGTCCAGATCTTTGACTTGGCCGCCCACGAACGTGGCGAGGCGTTTGATCTCTGATTCGGTCAATGGTTCCTATTTATGATTATTGTATTGTTAGATTATTATTGCGGGGTTAAAGAGAACGCTTAAAGCTGTTGGTATCGACCGATGTACCTTGAAGTGTTGTGTGAGCAACTGATTGACCTTCTTGAAGTGGTGCCTGACCGTGGACACCGACGCATAGCCGAACTTGAGCACCTCCCGTCGCGATCGGAATGCAGAATCTACACGTGTGTCGTGTGTGTCGCAGGATGCGGTGGTTGGCGCATGTTAAATAAAGGAAACGAATCAGCGGCCAGAGCTTTTAAAAACCTGATAAAGAAGCCCCAAACCAAAATGAAGAGAAGATCACAAAGTACGCGTGTCGAGCTCCAGGTGGCAGAACGAAAACGATGTCACCTGCACGCGTTCATCGCAGAGACAGACAAACAATCAGCCAATCAGAGCCGAGAGGCATTCACACGCGTGGAATCGCCTTCATAAGGATATCGTACAAAGACAACGTGGCACAGTTTGTTGTCCGTCAAGAAGAGGCACCAGTCCATGAACTTGAGGATCTGCTTGTCCTCCTGTAATACGTACATACATATACACATGACAACGCACCACGCCGCCAACAGTCCACCACGCGCGTGGGTACCAGGTCAGGGCCACTGCAGCGCCTCCTAGTAACCAGAGTGGAAAGTCCATGGACGGTGAGCGCACGTAGATGTTCTTGGAGCGGAGGTTGAGATCGTTGGAGCTCCCCAGGAAATGAAAGTCTGACACGACACACGACACACGATGTGAGTAACGAGGTGTGCGCGCGGGTATGAAAATTGCTGGTGTCGCTCACCATTGATGCAAATGACGGGAATGCCATTGGGCCATCCCATACGCTTCTGGTCGGAAAGCACCTGCTCGAAGCAGTGGAATGCCTTGTTGATCTCCTCCGCGCTCAGCACTATGTAGCCCACCGCCCAGACAGTCAGTCCCCCGTCAGTCCCCACTTCTCAACAAGAGAAGCAGCAGAGAAAGAAGCTCGATGCGGCAAGTGGACACAAAGAGAAGAGAGCGCGCACCCATCTTGCTCTCGTCCTTGAGGAAGATCCGCGCGATGAATTTCTTGAGGTGCGGGGAGAGGGGGAGGGAGAGGGAGAGGGTGAGTGAACCCGCTTCGAAGCTCGAGAAGCGCTGAGGCCGGAAGGGCAACGCATGTGATTGAGGTGCGTACCGTGGGCGGAAGAATGTAGCTGATCTTGTTGATGAACTGCGTGAGGATCTCCTCGCCATTGATCACTGTGGCGCACCAAAGTGTGGTGGTGGTAAGTGAGTGGCACCATCACCAACAAGAGAAAGAAAGAGGAAGGAGGAAGTGGAGGGTATACCGGGCTCGCGTTGGAGGTCGAGGTAGACCACCATCTTGCGGTTCTCAATGGCCTGCTCCAGGATGAGGCTCTTGCCCGACCCGTCGGGACCCACAAATATGCACGGCCCTGCCCACACACACCGCGGAAACACACGTCAGTCGCTTGCCACGCGTGCGTGTTGCACGTGTGCGTACGCGTGTAGTGCACGAGCGCGTGTGCGGTGGTGCGCGTGTGCGTGTGCGGTGGTGCGTGTGTGTGTGTGTGTACCGGCAGGTGGGTGGTTGAGGTAGTTGCGCAGCACGGCGGCCTCGTTGGGCCGGTCGAAGGGCGGGTAGGGTCCGGCCGACGGAGGTATGTGCTTGGGCTTGAGCAGACGCAGCTTGATCCACGTCTTCTGCGCTCGCACGGATCGCACGAAGAAGTGGAACGACACGTAGCCCAGGCCGAGAAATCCACCGATGATCGTGCGCCACGCCCATGGGCTCAGATGACGACGCGATTCGAGATTCGTGATCGCGGCGAATTGTGATGTGGCAGAAGAAGACGACGATGTGGCGACCAAGGGTGAAGATGAGGATGAGGATGCGATGCTGAGGATGCCACCACCGCCTCCGTGGTGGTGGTGTGATGGCCGCCCGCGGATACGATTGAAAGTGCTGAGCGACGACGAGTGACGACGGTGGATGGAGCTGAGGAGTTTGGAGGAGGCACAACTCGTGGCAAGGCTGGATGCAGAGTAGGAAGATGAGCAGAGGGGCAGGCGTGCAAGGGACGCGGATTCACCACAACCACGGCGCATGCGAACGGAGGACGTCGCTGCAGAAGATGAAGATGGAATGGTGCGGCAGCCTGATGATCGCGTGGCAACCGTGCCGGCACCACTACGAGCAGCCCGCAGCATGAGGGTGCACTTGCTGTGTGGACTCCTTCAACTTCGAATGCTCAAGTTGGACCCGCTACACCGGCGCCCACCTTCCGTTGCCCAAAGCTCAAATTACCAGGAAATGATCCGCTAAAGATGAAGAAAATATCAGAGAAAAGAAGAGAAATTGTACAGCAAGGTCAGGACAGGCAGAGGGGTGTGATGGTGGTGAGTAGTGGCCTAAGTGTCTGACAGGTTGAAGTTCTTCACGTGGAGCTGGGCGACTTCCAGAGAGAGCAGTCGAGCGCCACATGAGCAGGTGTAGGTTTGGCTCCACGGGTGGCTACCCTGCTCGGCCTGGCCCAGCACGTGTGCATTCGTCGCCCCTGCTCAGCCACAGGTGCTGCATTAGACTACTTCCTTCTCCGAACTTTGGTGGGTGTGGGCTTCAAGAACAGGGAGGCGATGACTCACCTGCTTGCGTGTTCGAGTTCGCCGGTCCCTTACCTGCGGCCTATGCGTCAGTTTGTGCTCATCAACGCGGTGGGGAGATGGGTACCGTCGGTAGGGCCGTCCTTCCCTCGGGTGAAGACCAGCCCGGCAGTGGCCGACACAATGTGGTCGCCTGCCTCGCTCGGCGCTTCCCAGGGCTTCATCAATACTGGGTAAAGAGCCAACAACGTCTTCACCTCCTGCGAGTCTGTAGCACCCACATCAACTCATGCGGTGAGCTCATGCCTGCAGTGGCAGACCCACACGACCGCGCCTGTACCGCGGATATCTTGCACGTAGTTGCTGGGGAAGTAGCCGCTGCGGCCCTCCTTGGAGCTTACGCCGCCCCACCAGTTGGAGCCCTTCTTGGCCACCTTCACGTACTCGCCCTTGGTGAACGACAGCTCCTTGTCGTTCTGCCCCTGGAAGTTGTACAGCGTGACGCACAAGCACACGTGTGCTGATCCCTCATCGCCCATCTCCAATTGCTGCTCCTCCGCCCTCGCTCTCTGCCTGTTGGTTGGGTCTTCCTCTCTCGGGTGGTGTTGAGGTGGAACAGAGCCGCCCCTCCGCCTAATTTGCGAAATTTGGAATTTTTCCGAAACACATTTCCAAATCCTGAACTAAATTTGGAATGAGAAATGAAGGGAAATAGGAAAAGGAAATAGAGTATATATTGTTTGCGTTTGGTGAGGGAGGTTTCAGCGCCTCGGGCAGCACGACGAAGACGACCACGTCACAAGGGGGCTGTGCATACATCCACTACAACAACCAGCGCGTACAGAAATGAGTCTGCAACAGCCCCGTGGCCAGGGGCGCGGAGCAGCCTCGCCATCGCCACCAGTACCCAACGTACGTTTGCACCATCTCCCTTCATGAGCTGTTAGCCCCACGCGAGCCACAAATCTCACAATAGAAATGGTCATCTTTCTTTTTCCCTTCAATTGATTAAAGGTAGATGAAGATGAAGCCGCTACGCCGGTAATAGATGGCACCCAGCAGCGCAGCAGCACCACCACCGAGGCGGTGGAAATGGTCGAGCGGGTGGTGTCGGGCACCCTGGTCGAGCTGCGCCGAGCCCAGCACGAGGCCGCCATGCGCGCCGAGCAGATGGACCTCCAGCTGCGCCTGGCCAGCCGCGTGTGGGAGCGCGACGTGATGCAGCTCCAGGCCCGCAACGACGCCGCGCTCGAGTCGGCCCGCGCGGCCCACCTCGCACGCGAGCGGGCGGCCGACGCCCGCCTGACCGTGGCCCACTCCTGGCTGGCCCACGCCCTCGCCGACCTGGCCGAGCGGCGGCTCGAAGCCAAAGCCCTGCGCCACCACCAACAGCACCAACACCACCAGCAGCACATGCAAGGCAGGCGCACATCGGACGAAGAGTCCTCGTTTTGGGAGGTGCGGCGTGTGCGGCGTGTGCGGCGTGTGCGGCGTGTGCGGCGTGTGCGGCGTGTGCGGTGCTGATGGACGGGGAGGGGTTGCAGGTGCTCAAGTGGAAGAAGGGAGCGGCGGACGAGGCGAGCAGCAAGGGAGGAGGCCGGGAGGTCGACAAGCGGCGCGAGGCCGAGCGGGAGCTGGCCCAGTGCCGGGCCGAAAACGAACGCCTGCGCCTCCTCCTCAAACGCACCACCCACACCGCACAGGTACCATTCCACGCATTCCACACCCGCCCCAGACCTCCGCCTCTAAGAGAGGGGTACCAACCACCTGCTGTGTGTGTCGCGTGTGTCGTGTGTCGCGTGTCGTGTCGTGTGTGTCGTGTTGTGTGTGCGGTGGCAGGAGTGGGAGGAGTTTTCGAGCCGGGAGGACGCGATGGAGCAGATCAAGTCCGACAAGGTGGTCATGACGTTCCTCCACTCGCGGGTACCTCCCTCCCACTCCTGCATGCGCCGAGCCTTGGCCCCCGGAGCTGCGCGAATTGAGCTCAATCTTCGAGTCCATGCCTAACGCGTGGGGGGGCGGGGGCGGTAGTTGGGCGAGCTGGAGCGGCAGGCCAACACCGAGCGCGAGCAGCGACAGAGCGCCGAGAAGCGGGCGGCCACGGCCGAGGCCGAGAACGAAGTGCTCAAGAAGCGCGTGGCCGAGCTCGACGGTACCCACCCGCTCGCTGCCACACCACCCGCTTGCCTTGATCGCGGCGCCTGACGTCGTCTCGGGTTCGGCGCGTGGTGGCGGTGGTGGTGAGCAGCCCACCTGTTGGCCGCTACTGCGGCGGGCGGCGGCGGACAGGCCGGCAGCGCGCAGCTGACGGCCCTTGTCCACGAAAAGGACCGCCAGCTGCAGACCCTCAAGCAAGGCACGTGCAATCCATTCGAGCGCACACGCCGCACACGCCGCACACGCCGCACACGCCACACACGCCACACACACACACACACACACAACACGCATGGTCACCTCACAGGATGCAATGCTGTTTTACCCAGGGTACGCCCAGTTGCGCGTGAAGAAGGACATCCTCGTCAACGAGGTCAAGAAGCTCCAGGCCGACGTCGCACGTCTGGGCCACGAGAACGGTATTAGACTCTCTTTAGCGACTCACACGCCCCTGCCTACAACCGGGCTATCATGGCTGGCTGGCTGCTCACCGGTGTCCGTGTGTGTGCGACCACCGCAGACCAGCAAAAGCTGGACCTGCAGTACCTTCGATCACAGGAGGAGAGCTTTCAGAAGACCGCCTCGCGCGAGGAATACGAACTCGCCTCCCTCCTCCTCGAGGTAGTCTACACTCCCTCTTTGGCGCGTGCGTGTGCGCCTGCCTGCCTGACGTGTGTGTTGTGTGTTGTGTGTCGGCAGGTGGACGAGTTGCGGCGGTCGCTGGACGAAGCGAGTCTGGAGAAGATCAACGCTCGTCTGGTGCGCGAACGCAAGCAGGCCGCGGAGGACAAGCGCCTCCAACGCGAACGCAAGCGGCAGGAGAAGGCGGCCGCCAAGCTCGAAGGGGAAGAGCCCCAGCAGGGCCAAGGCGACGAGAACGACGAGAACGACGACGGAGGCGATGACGCCGACGCGGACGAAAAGAACGCGTTGCCGGAGCCGGCCGAGCTGATGGAGCTGAGCAATCAGCAGCTGGAGGAGGTCCACGCGGAGATCGACCGGCGGAAGGAGGCCCTGGCGGCGGCCAACGCCGCCGAGGACGAGGAGCAACGATCGGCGGCGGCGCGCGTCGTTGCCCACGACCAGGGCGTCGTGCAGCGGGTGGCCGCGGCCGAGCGCCGGCAGAAGCGCGAGGCCAAGCTGCGCTATCTCGACCTCCTCGGCGACATCTGCAACCTCCGCATCCAGGTCCTCGCCTACAGGTACACACTCTCTCTTCCACTTTTTGCACGTGTGCGGTGGTGCGTGTGCGTGTGCGGCCGTGTGTTTCTGACGTGTGTTGGTTCGCTTTGGAAACCCAAGCGAGCGATTGCTGGCGCACGCCAAGCACAAGGGGGAGAAGGCGAACCACAAGTTCGTGTGGATCGAACCCTAAACAACAGCTACCAAACCCAACAGAAAAGCCGAATGTAAATATAATAAATAAATAAATTATTGAGTTCGACTCGAGGATCAAAAGAGATGACGAAGTAAGAAGGAAGAGAGGGTTGAGGAGCTGAAGAAGAAGAAGAGAGGGAGAGAGAGAGAGAGAGAGAGAGAGCGAGTGAATGCAGCTTGAAAGCTGGCCCACTAGTACCAGGGGATGAGGACGTGAGTGACGAGGAGGTAGACGGTGGCGATGGCGAGCGAGAGCATGCAGCAGGGCAGGCCCGTCTTGAGGAAATAGTTGAACGACAGGTTGTAGCCCTGCTGCTCGGCCAGACCCGCCGCCACGACGTTGGCCGAGGCGCCGATCAGCGTCGCGTTACCTGAGGTCGCCGCCGCAGCAAACGCTGTTGTGAGAACACGTCGTCGTGTGTGTGCGTGTGCGGTCGCGCGTGTGCGGTGGTGTGTGTGGAATGGAGGTGCGGTACCGCCCATGCAGCAGCCGTAGGCGAGAGCCCAGACGAGGGGCGTGAGGGGCAGCCCGAGGTCGCCGCTGGTAAGGCGCAGGACGATGGGGATCATGGTCTGCGTGAACGGAATGTTGTCGATGAACGCACCCACCGAACCGCCCACCCAGATGATCATGATGATAGCCGCCGCCAGGCGCGTGTTGCCTGCACATCAACCACCACCACCACGAGGGAGCGTTAGATTGGGCGTTGTGTGTGTCGTGTGTGTGTGTGTCTTGTGTGTGTGTGTCTTGCGTGTGTGTCGTGTGTGTGTTACCTTCGGGAACGTGTGCGATGAGCGAGGCCGTGTGGTTGGCGATGAAGGCCATCACTTCGAGTTCCTCGAGCGACTTCATCAGCACAAAGAGGCCGGCGAAGAACAGCAGCGTGCCGAGCTCCACCTTCTCGAGCACGACGTTGATGTCCTTCACGTTGGCCAGGACGAGCAGCGTCATGGTGCCGATGAGCGCGATCCAGGCCAGGCTCAGGTGCGTGTCGACGAAGGAGTTGAGGAAGAAGAGGCTGATCACGCCCGCCAGCACCGCCACGCACTTGTAGAACAGCGGCCGGTCGGTGATGATGTACTTGCGCTCCAACTCATTGACGTCGACCTTCCATGAGACACGACGAGAGAGGAGCCGGCGTACGAGTTGCCTGACGTGGTCTTCGAGCTTGCGTCGAATCTGCTTCTCCTCCTCGCCCTCGTAGCCCCGGATCTTCTCGACGGTGAGCTTCCAGATGGCGATCTCCTTCAGCCGCTTCGTGTTGGGCTGCCGCCGCAGCTTGTCGCGGTAGAGGTACTTGAGGAAGAAGAACATGACCACGATGATCAGCAGGATGCCGGGCGCCACGTGAATCGCAAAACTGCCAAAGTTGACCAGCCCTGCACACACACCAACACCACAGGACGCGGCAAGAACTCGTCGTCAGTGGACTGCGGGGCGAGCGTGTGGTGCGTGGTGCGGCCGGCCGACGGCGCGGCGTACCGGAGCTCTCGAAGCCGTTGACGATGAGCACGTTGGGCGGGTCGCCGATGGCGGTGGCGGTTCCGCCGGTGTTGGCGAAGATGACTTCGGCGACGATGATGGGCAGCGGGTCGAGGTCGGTCACCTTGCACAAACTGATGGTCACGGGGACGAAGAGGAGGATCGTCGTCACGTTGTCGATGAACGCCGTCACCACGCTCGTGAAGCAGCACAACACGACCAGCAGCCTATGCAAAAGAAGAAAAGAAGAAAAGAGAAATGCAAAGGAAAAGGGTGAGTGTGAGAGCGAGAGCGAGGCACGGACGGGACAGGCGCGCGCGGCGGTGGGGGTCGAGGTGCGCCGGTACTTCCAGAAGTTGCCCTGGGCGATCTTGTAGGCCTTGACGGCAGCGAACTCAAAGAAGCCGGTGTCGCGCAGGAGGCCGACGATGACCATCATGCCGAACAGCAGGCTGAGCGTGTTGTAGTCGATCCACGACATGATCGTCAAGAAGCTCGGTCGCTCGTGGAGAACGGAGAGCAGACCTGTCGTTGGTTGGCCCAATCAGATTATTCTGAAATAAAAGAATATATAGAAATATAGAAAAGTCGTAATGACGGGGGAGCACTTGGGGACGCACCCACGGCCAAGAAGGACCCGAGCAGCGCAGCCACGGTGCGGTGAAGCAAGTCCAAGATGATGATGGCGTAGACGGCCACGAGGATGAGCAGGCCCAGCGTGATCTCGGCCCTGACCACTCCCTTGAGCAGGATAAACTGCAGCTGCATCGCTATCGGCCTCTGTCACGTGCGCGTTAAAAAAAAAAAGGTGGTCAGGTCAGCCAACCACTAGCGCGGTCTCTTTCGTCGCCGGAGTTGAAAGAACGAAAGGGAAGGTAAAAAGCGAAAACGAAAGCGAAGAAAAGAACGAAGGCCCGAGAGAAGGGAAGGGAGAGTGAGCGGGTACGGTGCTGTTGGTCTGGACCACCATGCGGAGCGAGGGGCACTGGCGTATCTCCTCGGGGATCGTGAAGTAGTGCTTGCCGTGCAGCTCCGAGTCGTGATCGAGCTCCACCACGAGACTGTCGACCTCGGTCCACGCCTCCGCCGAGGACGCGTTCCCGGCGGCGGGCGGGCACTGGCTCTGCAGGCGGAAGAACACGTCCTCCAATCTGCGCGTCGGGTTAAGCAGCTTCTGTATCGACATGCGCGTCTCCAGCTCGACGTTGTTTTCGCTTATCGTGAAGTTCACGACGTTACAGGCAAGTTAAGGCGACGTACCCATCATCTCTAACCGCACACGCACACGACACCGCACACGCACACGACACCGCACGACACGAGACGACGAGGAGGGAAGGGAGTGGGCGGCAGGAAAGGATATGAAGCGCTGGGTCGAGGAGACGCCGACGAGGTGGGTGTCGGAGTCGTCGGGTTCGCTCTGGGACGAGAGGAAGGCAAAGGCGGTGAAGAAGAAGGCGAGCATGATGGTGATCTTGATGGCCTCGAAGGTGAGCAGCGGCTTGATGGAGTCCGGGACGGAGATGCCGAAACGCTTGAAGGGGAACACCATCTTGGGCTTGTCGCGCTTCCTCAGCTTGTCCATCTCGATCTCCTCCATCTCTTGCATCGACTCGCCGTCGAACGATCCATAGTCCACGGAATGGGTGGAGCGAGCGCGCAGGATTGAATCGTTTTCGTTGTGATCTTGTTGCTCGACATCTCTGGAAGATGGCGGGGAGGTGGACATCTCCCGAGTGGTCGTTGTTGTTGAGGGGCTGGTGATGGATTATTAATAACCGGTTGCAGTAAGCCGGGTGACGTAGCGTGGCGTTAGCGCCCGTGGGTGGCTCCTCGCTGCTCGATGAGCAGGCAAGCCTTGAAGATGCGCCGGAGGGCCGAACTTCGGCTGAACGTGGACGATGCCAGGACTCCTTGAAGCAAGAATGCTCAGAAGATGAAATGTGGGCACACCACCAAACGCGCCCCACGCCGAATCGGAATTCGACTGATTCGCGGTTGTAATCAAAGGAGGAAGTGCGAGTGCTGCGCTCTGCAGAGGAGAGGCGTTGCAGAAGACTGCGGCACAGGATCCTGGAGGCTGGGGGTCAAGTAGAAGATGAGAAGCGAGCTGCTGCGCTACCGCGACCAAGTTCCCGCGCCGAACAAGAACTGCAACCCGCGCGCAGCCACCTTAAGTTTCCCCGAATTCCCGCCGATTTACATGTTTTTATCTATAAATCGATAAAATAAAATAGAATCCATAATAAAACAATAGACTAAGCTAAGATGACGAGCAAGCAGAGCGGGCGAGCAGCCAACGAAGAAGAAGAACAACAATCCACTGCCCAAGACCAACGTCTCTTTTTTCTTGGGCACGCATCCCTTCATATCAATTACCTCAAAATAGGCCGAGGACTCATGGTTGCAGGTGACGGACGCCAGGCGCGGGCGTGGTGGGCGCTGCCGTAGCGGGCTACTTGATCCTAAACTCTGACAGTGCCGCCAAGGCGCAGCCATTGCCCGCTGGCCAGCCGCCTGCAGCACATCTCCTACACGCCGCACTCAGCTTCGTGTGGCTGGGCTTGGTGCTCGGTACTACTACTACTTCCAGGCCCCAAGGACCTTGTTCTTCTTAGACCTGAAGATGAGGCTCACACTGAAGTGGTGGTGGGTGGTGGGTGGCGTGACAGGCATCTCGTTCCTCGAGTCGTGGGTCAAGTTCAGAGCCGACCTGATCACACGCGTGGTGGGTCTCGACGTGGGCCGCAACGTCTTCCACGCGCTCAACCGCGTCGAGATCGTGCTCGCGCTCGCCGCGTTCCTCCTCACCGTGCAGGACCTCGTCGCCCACTCGCCCGGTACCGCCACCACCCACCCATCGCTCGTGCGGCCAGCCCGTGTGCTACACTCTCACACACACCGCGGCACACTCACTCAGGCACGCTCGTTACCTGTCTGGCTCCGGTCGCGATCGTTGCGTTGCAGTCCCTCTGGCTGCAGCCGCTCCTCGACGCCCGTGCTCGGTGCGCCGTCCAGACTATCGATCGATCGAGAGACCACTGCGGACTCACTCTTTGGTCGGTCTCGTGTGTTGTTGGTCGTCATGGCTCCAGGATGTTCATCAAGGGCACGCCGCTGCCCAAGTCGCAGAGCTGGCTGCACCTGGCGTACGTGCTGATCGAGCTGGCCAAGGTGCTCGCCCTCGCGCTGTCGCCGTTCCTCTTCGCGCCCTTCGCCGGCCTTCTTGGGCTCTGAGCCGAACCATCGCCTTCAACGGATCCGTTTTTGGCCACACTTACGATCAGCTTACGATCAGCCTATGATCAGATGCTCTTCCATGGAAGAGCAATCGGATTAGATTACATTCTATTATTCACGCGGGCCAAGGGTGGCTCATCGCTTCCATCGATTGAGTCGCCGCGCAGGGTGCCGATGTCGGAGCGCAGACGCTCGCCCTCGACACCAAAGTCGCTCTCCCAGCCGTTGTCCACTGTCGCACCACCTGACGGCTTGCTCCCGTTGCCGTTATTCGCCTTCGTCTCCGGGAAGAGCCAGAACACCAGACAGCACGCCAGGAACGCCACACAAAAGTTCGCCGAAGCAATATAGTACACCAATCCTGTGTGCGGTGTGTGCGGTGTGTGCGATTAGAAAGGTTGGAACGAAGGGTGAATGGAAAGTGGTAGTACCGGGGTCCTTGGTGGGCCAGGGGTCGCCCGTGGTAAAGTAGGTGAAGAGGGTGTTGTAGACGAGCGGGCCGATGAAGGCGGTGATGGTCTTGAGGCCCGAGAGCACGCCCATGAGCTCACCCTGCTGGGCCATGCCGTACTGCTTGGAGATGATGCCCTTGCTCACGGGCATGGCCAGGAACGCAACGCTGCGGAAGACCATGATCGGGTACAGGTAGAACCCGCTCGGCACCAGCGCGTACGGCCAACTGCTCAACTGTGGCATATGTGTCGCGTGCGTGTGCGGTGGTGCGCGTGCGTGACCTATGTGTTAGGCGTAGAATAGCGTTGGCTGAGCGGAACGGAGACAAGCAGAGTACGGCGTCGATGAGCATGGCGAGGAGAAGCGTCTTGCGGTCGCCGAGCCACGGCAACAGGTAGCGAATCAACACGCCCTGTAGTGGTGAGGCCGGTTTAGAGGAGTCCGTGACCGCCCCTTCGAGCTGGGCGGGTTGCGGTACCTGGGAGACGCAGTAGGTGAGACCGAACAGAGACATGGAGATGCCGATGTCGAGTGGACCCCAGCCAAACTTGTACTTGAGGTACAAGACAAAGACTGCGATCAAGCCCTCCTCGGCCAGGAACATCAGAAAGTAGGTGAGTGCTGTTGTCGCATGACACGACACACGACACACACGCGACACACACACACACACCACCGCACACGCGCACATGACACGGCGCACAGGTCAGTGCGAGCTCTACGGCGTGATGGAGGGTGCGTGGGTCACACACCGACGCCCAAGGCGAGGCGGCTCTCGAGGAGCATGTAGAAGGAGCGGAGCGGGTTGAGGCGCCGCCACTCCCACGGCTTCTTCTCCTCGCCCTTGGACTCGACCATGACGAACCCCACGAACAGGATGTTGATCGTCGTGAAGAACACCGCCACCAGCAGCGGAATCGCCAAATCAAACTGAATACGCACACGCCAAACACGCACACGGTCAGTGTCGTCGCCGCGCGGGCGGGTGGCTTTCTGGGCGGTGCGTGCCTCGCCGAGATAGCCCGCCACAGTAGGCCCGGCCATGAACCCCAGCCCCGTCGCAATTCCTGCACGATTGGCACATTCACCACCCACTTAGCGACGTCTTCGAAGGTCGTCATCGATGGGACCAATCGGACCGCGGGAGCGGAGGACGACGTACCGAGGGCGCCAAAGTTCTTGGAGCGGTCCTCGGCGCGGCTGATGTCGGCGATGTAGGCGTAGCCCGCCGTGTAGAAGCCGTAGCACGCCCCGCCGACCGCGCGGGACCAGTAGAGCGGCCACACGCCCCACCCGATCACCGGGGCCGCCGCCAGCACGCCCATGTCCACCCCGAACCCCACCTGCGGTCGACCACAATCGTCATCAACATCAACATCATCACTACCACTACCACCACCATCACCATCACCATCATGATGGAATGTTGTGAGGGCGGAGGCGTACGAGGGAGACGAGTAGGCAGGGGATGCGGCCCCAGCGATCGGAGATGAGACCCAGCAGCGCCGCCGTGACGAGGGTGGCGCCCGCGTTGACGGCCGAGAGGTAGCCCTGAATCGACGACGCAGCGCTCACGTCGCCATCGCACAGCTCCGTCACCACCTGTCCCATACCATATTTAGATAATAAATAAAACTAAACAAAAAATAATAAATGTAGTTGAAAAATAGTAACAAATAAATAATAAAAAATACACAAAAGAGGGCACGTACGAGGGGGATCATGGCAGATGAGTAGGCATAGGCGAGCATGTAGAGAAAGAAAGAGAAGAATATGTACATGAGGTTGGGCTTCCGCCACGCCTCGGCGGACCGGTAGAACGCCACCACCTCCCTCCACCCGCCCTCTTGGCCATCGTCTTTCTTCTTGTTGTTGCTGGCCACTTCCGCTCCCCACTGCGCCGCGCCCGTGTCATCTTCGTGCGTGCCCCGCCAATCTTCGTCTGGAATCAATCCTTTCGTGGCCTCGTAGTAGTCGTAGTCGTCGTTGACGCTCAAGTTGTGGTTGGCGGTGGTGATGAACGGCCCGCCGTACCACTCCACCACTCCGTACGGCGGCAGCGCGTCGCCATCGTCATCGCCGTGGTACGCGTGATGCTGCCTCAACAGGCCGCCATCTTGCATAGCTTAAGTTGTGCGTTGTGTTGTGTGTTGTGCCCCCGAGAGTGTGGGGGTGGTGAGTGCGGTCTGACCACTCGTTGGAGTGTTTCCGTCGGAGTGGCTTGGGTGACAGGGGGTTTTCGCCAGTCATTTTTATCGACCGAACCTCGGTCTTTTTAATGGTTGGGGGAGTTTTGTTTCAGCTCCCCCAATGCCAAGGGCTGAAAGGGAGAGCGGGGATCAATTCGCCCGCTCAACCTCTCCGACCCCTTTTCTCTTCCTGGCCAAGCACAAGACAGGATCAAAAAAAAAAAAAAAAATAGGAAAGGAAAGGAAAATAAATTTTAAATGTCAATTAGGCCACATTTTAAATATTAATCACATTTTTATTTGGAGATGGAGATGGAGTCGGTGCCGGGCAGTGCACGGTGCCCACTTTGTCCGCCGGCCCGGGCAAATGCTCTGGCGCCAGAGGGGGAGGTGATAGATAAGAGCATGACACGATTTTTTCAAATCGGGAGTCAATGGATCGGTTGGCCTCTGTGCAGCACCCACCTCCTCGAGTACCGCCACGCCCACCCGCCAACACCCGCGCTCATCGACCAACACAATCCCTCCATCTTGGAGGATCAGATAAAGATGGAAATGGAGAATGCAACAACGCCAGCCACCTCCACAACCGAGGCTGATGTCGAAGCCCAGCCCACCCGACGCAAGCGGCGACGAAAAGCCGCCGCCGAGCGCCAGCAGCAGATGGAGGACAAGGGCTCGGCCTCTGCCTCATCCTCCACCAAGATGCCGCTCGACCACGTACCGCTGCAGCCCATCGGCCTCTTCGAGTCGTGCTTCCTCGAGCGGCACGGCACCCCGCGCCAGGGCCTCCTGGTCCCCTCGTCGCGCGGGCGGCTCACCCTGCGCCGCACCGACGCCCTCACCAACCCGCGCGACGCGCTGGTCGGGCTCGACGGCTTCTCGCACGTGTGGCTGGTCTTCCTCTTCCACAACAACGCGGGCCACCCGCAGAACAAGATCCACCCGCCGCGCCTGGGCGGCCGCAAGCTGGGCATGCTGGCCACCCGCACGCCGCACCGGCCGTGCCCCGTGGGCCTGAGCGTGGCCCGCATCGAGCGCATCGACGGCGACACGCTCCACCTGGCCGGCGTGGATCTGGTCCACAACACGCCCGTGCTCGACGTCAAGCCCTACATCGCCCGCTACGACGCCCTGGCCGACGCGGTGACGGCCGACTGGCTCGTCGAGACCGACAGCCGCGAGGCGGGCGCCGAGGGCCGCCTGCGGGTGGAGATGAGCGACGAGGCGGTGGCGAGCCTGCGGCGCTACGCCGACGAGCTGCGCTTCTTTCGGGGCGACTGGGAGCGGGCGCGGCGGTGCATCGAGGAGGTGCTGGCCCTGGACATCCGCACGCTGCACATGAAGCGCCGGCACCGGGAGGGCACCTACGGGGTGTCGATCGACCGCATGAACGTGTCGTTCGCGGTCAACGCCGAGAGCGGCCTGTGCACGGTGCAGCGGATCGACCTCTGGCCGGAGAGCTACGACCACCACGACTTTGGCGAGGTCAAGCGAAAGCGCGTGGCCGCCACCACTGCCAGTGCGGACACGGGCGAGCGACCAGACCCCGGGGCCGCGGAGGCCGACCCGACAAACTCCTGAGCAAGCGTGTGCGGTGGTGTGTGCGACGCCAAGTTGTTGTTGACTTGTTTCCAGCAACACACGCAAAACTGGGGATTATGGGGAAGACGATGAAGAGGAGGAGGACGAAGAAGAAGCGCCGGGCTGGGTGGTCTTCCACTCCACGATCTCGGGGTGCTGTGCGCTCAGCTGGTGCAGCACGTCGTCGAAGCCCAGCTCGCGCGCCAGATCGAACCTGCGCCGACGCGGCCAGCCAAGGCCGGACATGTGAGGAAATGCACAAAGCGTGGTGTGTGTGGTGGTGGCTCTGGCGGTCGAGAAACGTACGCGATGAACTTGTCGGAGATGGAGAGGAGGAACCTCTTGCAGTTGGCGGTGTGGACCTGCCGCTGCGGGTCGGCCTTGAAGCGGTGGACGATGTCGGCGTAGAGGGAGGCGTCGTAGGGCAGGTGCTGCCACAGCTCCTCCACGTAGGCCGCCTGGCCCGCCACCAGCACGTGCTGGTAGACCGCCGGCAACCACTCGCTGCGCGCGCGCAAACAGCGTCGAGGTGAGCACGCACGACACACGCACGTCACACGCACACGGGACGATGACGACGTACTTGAGGCGGTGAAGGTCGTAGGCGCGGGCGAGGGTGATGCCCTCGCGGAAGGGCCGGAGACCCATGGTCTTGCGCGCCTCGGCCTGGGTGAGGCCAACCAGCCGCACCTCGGGACCCACCTGGAGCTGCACCCCGACCAGCGATGCCCACGCCAGACACTGCGACGCCGTACTGATGCGTCGCGCAACGCGTGAGCGCTCACGGCGTGTGCGGTGTGTGTGTGTGTGTGTGTGTGTGTGGCGCAGTGTGCGGCCGTACTTGAAAGAGCGCTCTTTGACGTAGTTGTCGGCGGCGTCGAGATGGTGCCCCATGGCCTCGTTGAGCGCAGCGCGCCACAGCAGCGAACCCCACGAGGCCTTGGCCTTCTCCATCGCTTCCAGCGCCTGCCCCACCGAGAGAATATGAGCCAGCCGCACGCGCACAACCACACGCGCCGCACACGCCGCACACGCACACAGGCAGCACGCAAGGTACAACACGCACCTGGTTGTTGAGGAAGTCGCCCATCTCGTGGTGCATGTTGAAGGCCAGGAACATCATCATGATCTTCTCCTTGTCGTGGGAGTGGAACGACAGGAGGTACTTGCTGATGGCCATCCGGAACTCCAGCGAGTCCACGTGCGTCCCGCGGTACGCGCTCCGCATCAACAGCTGCGACCGCACACGGCACACGGCACACACACACACACACACACACACACACGACACACGACACACAACACGCGAAGCGCGTGAGAGGGCGAGGGGCCACGGGCGAGTGAGCGGCGGCCGTACCTGTTCGAACTGGTCGTACTGCATGAGGATGTCGAGCATGTAGCGCAGCTGGTCGTAGGCCTTGATGCCGGTCAGCAGCCGGACGAGCAGCTTGAAGGCCCGGGCCTCGACGTACGTCGTCACGCGCTCCTTCACCAGGTGGAGCACCATCTCCGACCCGTGCAGGTTGCACGCCAGCGCGAAGCAGTGATGCGCCCGCACCAGCAGCTCAACCTGTACACGGCACACACATCAGACACACACGACACGCACGACACGAGCGTCACCGCACACGCGCACATACCTCGCATTCATGGGGTATCTGGTCCTTGTTTTTGTTGATGAGGTAGACCAGCCGGTTGCCGACCTCGCCCGGGTCCTTGGACAGGTTCACGAACTGGGCAAAGTCGTCGTCGGACCAGGCCGGGTCGATGCCGGTCTGCGACTCGCCGGCGTCGCCCCCGCCGCCGCCGCCGCTACTGCTGCTCGATCCGCCCAGCGGCGAGGGCTTGTACGTGCCGAGGCTCCCCACGCGGCGCCCGCCTCGCGCCTGGCCCTGCACCGCCTTGAAGTACGAATCCGCGATGTGCACTGCCACCTGTGTTTGTGTGTGTGTCGTGTAAGTCGTGTGTGCGGTGTGTGTCGTGTGTCGTGTGTGCGGCGTGTGCGATACCACGGGCAGATGTAAGGAAAGAGAACGAAAGAACGAAAGAACGAAGAACGAAGGAGAAGGGGGGGGGGTGCCTTGGCGTAGTTGAGTTCGTAGTGAGTGATGAAGGCCTCGATGAGCGGGAAGAGGGGCTTGCCGTTGAGCAGCAGGAAGAGGAGCAGGTTGTAGGGGTCCTTGACGTCGATGTCCCCGAACGGGAGCGACAGCTGCACCGCGACCTTGTACTGCACCACGATCTTCTCGGCGTGTTGCCTGTTCGCAGCGCCCGGCCTCAGCACTCCACCACGGCTCGTACACCGCACACACCGCACACACCGCACACGCATGCAGGAATGACGGAGAGGTATTTACCGGCAGTGTTGGACGAGGGTGGCCATCCATTCGAGGACCTTCTGCACGCCGGTGGTGCCCGACCCGCTGCCCATCGCCTCGGCAAAGTCGGTCCGGCCGTAGAACTTGATCTTCAGCAAATCCACGATTCCTGGTGGACCCGCAAAGCCCCGCGATCAGCAAGCCTTCACCGCACGGGCCAGCGGGTGCGTGCGGGCGGGGCGGGGTGCGGAGCGCGTACTGGAGGGCAGAGAGCTGACCGAAGCGGAGCCGTCCGCGATGGCGTTCATGGTCCGCACGATCATCAGGTCGCGGCCTTCGAGATTGAATTGCTTGCCTGCGGGGGTGGGGAGTCGAGTGGTTGTTAAAGAGCAGAGAAGAGAGGAATGAAACGGAGCGAGGGAAAGGACAGATGAAGGTACAGATGCTGGCGGCCTTCTCGAGCTTGCCCTCGTTGATGAGCTTGCCCACGATTTCGTCGAGCAGGCTCTCTTCGATGCCCTCCTCGCCGATCTCCCTCGAACCGTCCCTGAGTCGTCATCAGCAATTTAAAATTAAAGGGAAAAAACAAAACAAAAAACAAACAAACAAACAAACAAACAAGAACAAGAACAAAAAAAGAGAAAGAAAGAAAGCAATGAGTGCTGCAGTACCCGGACTCGGTGGTGATGCCCAGAAGGAGGACGCGGTTCTCGAGCTCCTGGATGAACTCGGGCGTGATGGGGCGGGTGGCCCAGCCCTGGGTGGCCCACTCGGGCGGCGTGACGTCCGCCGACACGCGGCGGAGGAACGAAACCGCAAAGTCCAACAGCAGCGCCTGCTCGCTCACGTTCTGTTCGTGGTGCCACTACGACCGTTAGACGACCCTACGAGTGTGGAGACGCGCGCGAGGGAGTGAAGGGCAGACCTTGCGCAGGCGTCGGGCGTCGTCGGCGTGATGGAGGAAGAATCGGGCCACGGTGGCCGGCGCCCAGTCGGTCTGCTCCGCGACCCGATGGCACTCCTGCACCACCACCACACCACCGCACACACGTCGTCAGCGGTGCGCCGCCGAATGAAGCTAAGAGGGCGACGGCCCACTCCCACGGACCTTCCAAAGCTTGATGCGCTCCTGTTCGAGCTCCCACAGGCCGGCCTTCTTGTAGTGCTCGACCTTGCCCAGGACCTCCTTCTCGGTCACCCACGACCGCATCTCCTTGCCCTCCTCGCCCTGCGTGCCGTGCCATGGCGGTGAGCGTCGAGAAAGAGGAATGTGTGGAATGCGCGCGAGCGAACACAAGGGGAGCGGTTAGGAAGGGAAGGCCCGTAGGGGACGTACGTCGGAGACGAACTCGCGGGCCAGCGCGAAGTGGCCGCCGGCCAGCAGGGCGTGGACGACGTCCTCCCTCTTGCCCTTGAGCATGCGGAAGGGCAGGCCCGCCGAGCGAAGGATCCCAAAGTGCTTGTGGAGCCGCTTGTACTCCTCCGACACATCTTCACACAGGGGGGAGCGCCACGTCAGCACTGCGGTTGTCGATGAAATTGAATGCAACTGGTGCGGGGTGAGGGGTGGGGATGGCCGGTACTGGCTTGGGCGGCGAGGGAGAGGAGCTGCCATTGCTCGTAGCCGGACGGCGCTTTCTCCAGCAGAGCGTCCAGCAGGCTCAGGCCGAGACCTCGCCACCACTCTGTAAGTGGACACAGCAAAAAAAAAAAATAATAATAATAATAAAAATAAAAAAAAAATGAGCGAGGTCTCGGGAGGAAAGGCGGGCGAGCGAGGGGACGGTACGCGGAGGGGCGATGGAGGTCGACGATGGGAGCAGGGACATGAACTGGTGGAGGTGCAGCCCAGCATCGGTGAACCGGTATTGGGCAAAGGCCTGGACAGGGACCAAACAACAAAGAATAGAAAAGGAGATTTTTTTTAAAGAAATAATAATTAGAACTGTGTCAAAGGACACAGCAACAAAAGAAGGCCGAGGCGTTGGTGAGGGAGAGGGGCTGTACCTGGTGGAAGAGTACGTATTCGAGGAATGTGCCCTGCGGGTCGAAGATAAGGAGGCCCCGCTGCAGGATGAGAAAGCGGCCCTCGTCCACCATCCACTTGGCAGCTGCGGCGAGGTCATCCTGGTGATCACGGCCGCGGTGAGACCAATCAACGAGGCAATAGTGCGAAGACATAACAGGAGGAGACACAGCGCCAATCGGCAAAGGGTAGAAAACGAACACACAACACGCGCGGTAGTTATAACGCCAACCGTGGGCTGGCGACAGAGAAAAAAGGGGGGAGGGAGGGTACCAGATTCCATTCCTCGGGGTTCTTCCGCACCACAGGCAGCGTCTGGGGCGCAGAGACGGATATCTTTTGGCCGGCACCGCGACCTTGGTTGGTGGATCCATTCTCACTCTTCTTCGTCGAAGAAGAAGACTTGTGCGCTATCAACCTCGACGCCGAGGCCAAAAGCCTGSGTCGTGTCGTGTCGTTGGTAAGAGCGGGTGAAAAAAATCAAAAGGAGTGCAGCAAATGGTCGGTTTACCAGGCAACAAGGCAGCGGACTTCGTAGAGGTCGTCGCCCGACGGCTTGTCGCACGCCGCCAGCACAGCCAGCAGCGGACGACCGTGGCTCACCGCACCGGCCAGGAGGCGCGACGACGCCCGAGCGCCTGCTTTCTGCGCCAGCAGTACCAGATCCCAGAAGCCATCCTAATTCGGTGTAGGGGCGTGCGTGTCGTTGAGATTGTGTCGGGGGGCGGGGAGATGGAGGGGTTAGGGCGGACCTCCGTGGAGCCTCGCGGATTGGTCTTGGCCAGCTGCGCGAGCACGAGCACGAGGTGCGCGCCCACGGCYGGGTCCGCGAAYTGGGAGCGYGCCACCTGGAGCGGAATGTCGGGCGGGTAGCCGCCTCGCTGCGACTCGAACAGGAAYGTGATCCAGTCCCCGGCCGCCGCCAACTGCTCCAGATACCTTKKGGRGGGGGTCCGAAGRGCAAGAAGTCAGCTCGGGCATTGGCTCTTRCTTTAACTCAACCACGAATGAACGAGAACKAGCTCGGAYCGATCGTACCAGGTGGAGATGGCGAGTCCGTGCTCCTGGCAGAAGGCGACAACGAGCTCCCACACCTTGCCAGAGCCCTCACCTGGCGCCACAGGCGTGTCTCTWCCCTTTTCCGCGTCGATTCGGCGGTGATAGAGCTGAGAYGYCSCAAGCCCAAACAAATAKTTCAGATATGYKGTATGTGTCTCGCGYGTGCGTGTGTCGTTTGAGWGTCTAAGAATTCGAGGAATTACGKACCTGCTTGCTCGCATCGACCAGGAGGGACAGCGCCTTGGTGCAGTTGTCCTTGGCGGTGAGGTTCATGAACATATCGACGAGGAGCGAGTGCGACGGCGGCGTGGGCACGGTGCGGCGCATGATGCGTGTCGCAGCGTGCGCGTCGATGGCCAAGTCGTCCGAYGGCAGGCCGCACAGCTGCAGGAAGCACGTGCACGCACCTGCGCGGCGATCATTGGACCAGGTTTWAACGCGGAGTCAGTCAACGGACCAATCGTGAGTATGTGAGCATATGTTTGTAATCGTATGTTGCAACATACCCGCCACWGCCTTCTCGCCTGCGTGCCGAAGAGCCACAACACGCGCGTACTTGCGGAGATAACGTTCCTGCGTTTGTTTATATAAAAATGGRYCACGGTGRTTGGWYGTCGAGTTAAAATGTTGCCMARTGGGSACRAGGCATKKGCGTACCTCATCGGGGGACACGGGGATGATGCCCTCGGCGTCGGGCATGCGCTCGCGGAGCGGGCGGGTGAAGAAGGAGACGGGCAGGGCGGCGGGGAGGATGTAGGGCGCGAGGAGCGGGGACGACAGGGCYTCCTTGACGGCGTAGAGCATGCGGTGGAAGGCGTGGAAGGGCTGGGCCTGGGCCAGGTAGTAGTGCACGTCGAGCGAGTCCTCCCACACCTCGCCGTCGGACAG
>CACVKS010000707.1:0-22646 GCA_902749335.1 Acanthamoeba triangularis
CCCCAACCTCAAGCCGCACCCCGAGCCCCAGTCCGGCGGCGCCGAGCAAGAGCAGCGCGTGCTGCCTCTACCAGTTTGACTCCGACCCGACCATGACCAGGACCCTGTGTGCCACCAAGTGTCCGCCGTTCTTCGGCGGCTTCATGCTGGTCTTCAACTGGACCGTGTCGCCCTGCACCAGCGACTCCTGCTTCTTCCACAAGTAGGGCACACCAACCCCAGCGTGGACACTTTTTTTACTTTTGTTCCCCCATCCACACACCTTTTGCCTCTTGAGAGAACCGCTTCTTGCGCTTTGAAGATCTTCTTGTTGGAGGTTGATGGTGTTACGACGTGTTACGGCTGTTGGGGGCGCAGAGCGTCGAGCTGACGCCAAACCTGGGGCGCCATCATCCTGCCGTAGCGCTCGACCCAGCACTGGGCCTCCTGTTCATCTTCTTTGTCGTCGTCGTCGTCTTCTCCGCCAGCCTTCGCCACGTCCTTTTCCTCCTTCGCTTCTCCTCCTCCTTCCTCCTTTTCTTGTTGGCGCTGGCGCTGGCGCTGGTGGTGCTTCCACCGCTTCTCCCACGAGGCCACCCGCTCGATCTCCTTCAGGGCGTCGTCGCGGCGCATCGTCCGTCGGTGGTACTCCACCGCCTCCGCCCAGTAGGCCTCATTGGCCGCCGCTGCCTGCTGGTCCGCGCCCACGAGCTCCTGCCCTCCGCCGTCAGTACCGGTTGTGAGGGGCTGGGCCGCCGGAGCTTGGTCTGATTGGTCGATGCCGAGGAGCTCGCCGAGCTCGGCCAGGCTCATGTCGCACTCGCGACCCTTCTTGGTCCGGTGGAAGTGGGACATGTTCTCCTCCCACAGCGCGTCGACGCTGTCGTCCTCGGCCGCCTGGTTCTGCTTCGCCACCACGACCGCTGCCGCAGCCGCGGCCGACGCGTCGTGGTCTTCCACCTCCATCGCGTCGGTGTCTGACTTCTCAACGCGGCCTCCGCTGCTGCTGCTGCTGCTGGTCGACGAGTCTGCTGACGCTGGCGTGACCTGTGGCCTGGCCTTTGCCTGTTTTTGTTTCACAAAATAAAATCGTAGCGCCAACGTTACTATCACGCGTGTGTCGTGTCGTGGTCGTGTCGTGGGTACCTTTTGGTAGACGTGTTCGTAGATCTTGCTCTCCACAGTGCCCTGAATGAAGAATCTGTACACGAAGGTCTGCTGGGACTGCCCGATCCTGTGAACTCTACCCACCGCTTGCGCCTCTGCTCCCAGGCTGCACGTTCAATATATATCAATATGTCAATATGTCAATATGTCATTATGTCATTATGTCAATATGTCAATTAAGTTATAGAGTTCGCCGCGCTGTGAATTGCGGGATGTCCTGGCCAGTGCGTACTTGAGCGATGGTTCGACGATGAACACATGCGTAGCTTCAATCAAATTGAGCCCGTTGCATCCAGTCCTGTGGCGAGGAAATATGTCTCAGAATATGTGAGCGAATGTAATAACAGTAATATTACTAAATAATTGTAGAAAGAAAAAACAAAATAAAATAAAATAATGTATGTAGCTAAATGGTACCGTATGGGCAGAAGAAGGACGGGCACGTCGGAGCGCGACTTGAAGTGGTCCAAATCCCGCTGCAGTATCTTCTTGTTGGCCGTGCGCAGACGAATGTTGTTCACGCCGTTCTCGCTCAGCGCCCTGCGTGACCACCACCCGATCATCACCACCATTCATCACTACCCAATCCATCGCCGCGACCACCACCATCATCATCAGCTGCTGGTGGTGATCGTACCTCGACACGAGCAAGAGCACGTCGTCCCACTGGCTGAAGACGAGGCACTTGACTCGGCTATTGTTGTCAACGCGCGTGATGTTGGCCACCTGCAGCAGCTCGTCGGCGTCCATGGCGTCGGCGTCCATGGCGTCGGCCTTCTCCTTGCCCTTCTCCCGCTCGCGCTCCTGCTGCCGCGCGCACTGCTGCACGTGGAGAATGCAGCGCACGACGCCCTCGATCTTCGTGCCCCAGCTGCCCTTCACCTCGACCCGCCGCTCCTGGGCGGTCTCCTCGGCCTCCTGCAGCGCTCGGACCTGCGCCTCCTCCTCCGCAGCTTCACCGGAGCCGTTGCCGTCGTCGCCGATGACGTGTGATGACGTCAGCACCGTGGGCGGGGCCGCAGTTGTTGCGGCGGACGAGGAGAAGAAGGTGAGCTCGGTTGTGTTCATTCGCGAGCGGCACGTGGGGCACTTGATCGTCCCATGGAGCGCCCTGTGTAGCCGAATCGCGTGCGTGAGTCTTCTGCGTGCGTGTGCGGTGTGTGTCGTGTGGCGTGTGGCGTGTGCGGTGTGTGGTTACCTATCGACCATGGTCATGATGCACGAGCAGCAGAACTCGTGGCCGCACAGTAGGATGGCGACGTCGCTGTCCTTCTTGAGCGTCTCCTGGCAGATGACGCACTCCTTGCCCTCCTCGGCCGCATGGGCCTCGTCCAGCTTCTCCTTGCCCTTCGTCGTGTCGACAGATGAGCCGCCGCCTGGCGGCTGCTGGTGCTCCCCTTCTTCCCTGTCGACCTTGGCCTTGTTCTGGGCGAGGGTCTTCAGGTAGCGCAGCTGGCCCCGCGCTCGCTGCAGCTCCGACTCGGACTCCTTCTTCATCACCTCCAGCCTCCGCTTGACCTCCTCCACCTGAACGGGCCACAGCTTCACCACCTCCTCCTCAGGCGGGACGATCTCACCTGTAACGTTTCCGAAACGTTTAGGAAACGCAAACGTAAAGTCTCAGTCAGAGCCAAAATGTTAGAAAGGCGCACGAACCAGGGACGCGGAGCCGAATCCTGACGGTCGCCATCTCGAGCTCGTCGAGAGCTGACAACCTCTCCTTTTGCTTCGTCCACACCTCATGGCTGAGCTTGAGCTCGTGCTTCATCAGCTGCAGGCGCTTGATGTGATCCGCGCCCTCCACGAGCAACGACTTCCTCTCCTCCTCGTGGTCGTCGTCGCTCTTCTTCGCCGCCGCCGACGAACCGCTGCTGCTGCGCAGGTGGCGCACAATGTACGCCAGCACCTGCTCGGCCTCCGAACTCTCGCGGAAACTGCCGAACCCGACCGAGGCCTCGCCGTCATCGCCCTGCGTCGGGGTCTTGTTGGCCTTGGCCTTGCTGTGGCCCTTCTTCGCGCCACCGTCATTATCACCGTCACCATCTTCGCCGGGCGCCTTCTGGCGGTAGCGGTAGAGGGAGCCGTCGTAGTTCATCAGCAGCACGTGGGCCTTGCAGTGGTCGCAAACCTGGCCCGTCTTGTTGAAGTAGCTCCGGCACTGCCGGCAGTTGCCGCTGAGCTCGACGTCGGCCGCGGTCGGCATACGGTCGCCCAGGTGCAGCAGGGCGTTGACCGCCGCGGCGCGCTTCTTGGCGAGCTCCTTGAGCTCGTTGAACAGGAGGTGCTTGAGGGTGGCGACGGACTGGAACCGGTGCGCCAGGGACAGGGCGCGCCCGCCGCGCCCGCGCATCTTGCCCTGCGTGCGCTCCTCCTGGGCCAGCAGCTCATTGCGCAGCTTGGTGATGAAGTCGCGGCTGTGATCGTGGTCGGCGCTGTCGATGAGGTTGAGGACCTCAACCCACCAGGCGTTGAGCCGCACCTCCCGCTCCACGGTGTCTTCGCCCGTGATGATCTCCGGCTTGACCCTGGACTCGCCGTTGTGGGTGATCGTGGCGTCCTCGGCCTCCTTGATCTTCCGCGTGGCCTCCTTCCACTTGTCCTGCGCGACCAGCTGCTCGAGTTCTGCACCAATCGAAAATGAAGAAAGAATTATTAGCAAATCAATCCATTTAACTAAATAATTAAATAATTAAATCATTAATTGCTGTTGCTTTTCTTAGTGGAGGAATGGCTATGGACCGGCTCTCTTGGCGTAGAGTTCGCGCAGCTTCGCGGCCTCTTCCACCAGGCGATGGTCATTGAGGGTGTGCCCTTCAGTCTTCTCCAGTTCTGCTCGCTCCTCATCAGTCATGCCCTGGAAAACCTCAGCCAGGTTCGCCAACGCATGCAACCTCTGCAATGCATCAACGCTGATGATTTCGGCTGTAATCACACGACACACGACACACGACACACGACACACGACACACGACACACGACACACACAGTCAGTACGCGGGGCGGGCGAGTGGTTGATCACGCGTTGAACCTTCGTTGACGCTTGCGGGCAGCTGTTTGCGCCCTTCCTCGTCGATAGGCCGGAACTCCATGCCCAGGACTTGGCGATAGTTGCGAATCGCCTGCAGCTTGTCGCCGTTCACCAGCGCCACGCCGGCCAGACCGTTGAGCGACGCGACCAGGTTGCGCTGGCCATCCGCACATTCGATGGTCGCCCTGTTCAAGAATTCGAGAAATGTTCAGAAATAAAACGTAGAAATGAATATTTGATGACATTTTACCTGATGATCAGCTGCAGGAGCAGCTCGCCCATGGACATGGTGTTCTTCTGGAGGGAGGTGAGGCCCGATTTGCTGCCCACCTGCCCACCAGAACATTAGTCAAATTCCTCAATGGATAGTGGAATTCAAGCAACGTGGAGATACCGGGGGGCAATTGCTTGCTTACCTGCGGGTGGCAGCACGCCTGCCGGAGGGAGAGGAGTGACCCGAAGATCTTGGCCACGTTCTTTTCAAAATTGATCGCTCGGTTGTGCCTCAGGCGTTCGAATATGGCACGAGTGCGTTGCACGGTGTCGCCCAGTCTCTTCTTGTAAAAGTGCGCCTGCACATCGCATGACCCCACAGTGAGCGTGTGTCGTGCGGTGCGGTGCGGTGATGTGTGTCGTACCTCGACTGGCGAAAAGGTGAGGAATCGGGTTTTCTCGTGCAGGGGAGGAATGTCAATTTCGTCAACGACATCGACCTTGCTCGTGCGCCACATGATGGTGCGCAGGAACCCGTGCAGCTTGTCCCGCATCTCCCCGCGCTCGTAGGGCAGCTGCACGCACTGCCGCCACACGCTCCGGGCGTCGAACGGCGCGAGCTGCAGGAAGGCGATCAGGCCGTGCAGGTCCTCCAGCCCGCGCCGCTGTATGGGCGTCCCGCTGACGCCCCACCTGTTCACCGTCGACAGCCGCAGCGCCATCTTGGCGACCTTGGTCGATGGCGTCTCGATCATCTGCACCTCGTCCAAGCACGTACGCCAGAACCGCACGCCTTTGCCCCCCAGGTCCACCAGTGGTGAGCAAACATTGAAGAATGTGAGGAATGTCTGGGGAGACCCAGCACGTCCGTACCCAGTAGGGGAGTGGGGATGGGTCGGTATCGCTTCTTGTCCCTGAAGTTCCTCGAGGGGCTCTGGCTGATGACGTGGCTCAAGTCATTCCTGAAATATTCAAATGACAATGCTAATGTCAATAAGAAATAAGCTCAAAGGGGGTCACTTGACCACAGGACTGGTGGGTACCGGAGTGTGGTGTATGTGGTCAACGCGACGTCGTAGTCGACCAACTGGGCAGGCCGCACGATCGGCAGCCCTCCACTGTGCTTCGAGACCGTTCCCCGCACGCCCTCGTAGACTAGGTACTATTCACGAGAGAGAGAGAGAGTCTCAGCGTCTGCGACGTGTGCGTGGATGCGTGTGTGTGCTGCGTCGAGCGTTCACCACCGGAAATAAGTGGCTAGGCGATACCTTGAGCGCGCCGGGCCTGGTGTGACGCTCGATTTCCTGCTGCCACTGGGTTAGGATCGAGTCGGGGCACACGATCAAGGTCGCCCGCGACTCGACCTGCTGTCCGCCGCGGGCCGTGCACTCGGGGCACTCGTACGAGTCGCCCGTCAGCACCTCCGTTACGTCCTGCTCGCTGCTGCGGTCATCCTCCTCTTCCTCCTTCTCTTCTTCCTCCTCTCTGTACTCGTCTTCGCTGCTCTCCCCCTTCTTCCTCTTGCTGGTCCTCCGCCTGCCCGTTGTTTTCCTCTTTGGCGTCGTCGTCTTGCTGGTCCTCCTTCTCTTTCTGGTCACAGTCCTATAGACAAGACGTGGACCCAATTAGGCGTGCTCTGACGACCAACGACACGACGAGGAGAGAGTGCCGTACTGCTTAGGCCCGGAGGGTACATAACCCACGCATGCCGAGTGCTGCCAACGCTTGCAGGATTCGCACTGTACCCACACGCCGGCGTAGTCCGGGTCGTCATCGCCGCAGAAGCACCAGACCTGATCCTCCTGAATGCACATAAAATAATTGTAATTAATAATTAAATATTAATGTTAATTCCAGAAAGTCAGTCGATTTGACACAAAAGACGTGTTCTTGTGGAGGTAGGTACGTACCTCCTCCGTGCTCTCTGCGGGAGACTCGATCTCCTTGTGTTGCCTCTTCTTCCTGTTCCTCTTGCTCTTGAGCAGCCTGCCGTTGGTCTGCCGAATGCCAGACGGCTGGGGTTCTTCACCTGCTGTGGCCTCGGTCGCCTCGTCGCCGGGAACGAGGGTTGCGCCAGCAGGCCCGGTTTTCGCCAGCAGGCCGGCGTGCGCCGGCCGCGGATTGGCGAGTATCAGCGCAAGCACCTCCACGGTCTTGCCCAGACCTGACGCATCGACGACAGCACTCATTAGCTGGAGCCGCACGGCTACGATATACCACAAGGTCGGTGGGCAAACGCACCCATCTCGTCGGCCAAAATGCCACCGCTCACGTCTGACGGCGCCGGGAAGCGGGCAAGCGTGAACTTGCCCGTAAACTGGTTGAAGTAGAAAGTCACGCGTTCCTTGGGGGCGTCCACGTCGTCCTCGCCCTCGTCTCTTCGGAGCCTGGTGCCCTGATACTCCGTCCAGAGCGGGTGCAGTGGAGTTGTAGTTGTGCCCTTTGATGGTATCACCTCACCCACGGCCGTGTCGAGCTTCTCCTTGCCTTTTTCCTCACCGTCAACGTTGGACTCGTCGCGCTGATCGTCCCCATCGTCTTGGCCTTCGTCGCTGGGCTGGGTGGTCTCTCGGAGTTTCATCCAGCCGACGGCTTGTCGCTGGTACGACCGAAGCGTAGCGACGAGGCCGGGAATCTCGAGATCCTCCACCCGCAGCGCATCGCCGACGAGGCGCGTCTCCCGCGCCAACCTCCGCTTTCCCTCCTCGCTGCACCGGGACAGCTCTCGGTACAGTTCCATCGGGTCGAACGTCGACTCCTCGTCGCCGCCACCGTGCTTGCCAGCCTCGGCCGTCCCCGCTGGCTTGTCACGCTCCTCCTCGTAAAGGTCTGCCACCAAACAGATTGTTACCGTCTTGAGCCTTGTGTCCACTCGAGCCGCCTTTTGACCACACACACGCACACCCAACACACAACGACAGGCCTGCAATGAAGAGGGTTGGTCACCATTTACGGTGCCTGGATAGGCCCAGGCCATCAACCGCCGAATCGCATGAAACGCCGCCCCGGGCTGCTCGCGCTTGAGTTCGTCAGCGTGCCGTGAGCCTGCGCCCAGTTAGGTGAGATTGTGTGGGTTGACTGTGGAGTACCGTGCCATGTTTCGTGTGTGGCCGTCGTATACCTTTGAAAGCGCTTGGCCGGAGCAGGAAGCGCAGCTCCACGCGACGCTCGCGCGAGCTGCTGCCGGCAGCAACCACGGCCGCCTGCACGCCCACGAGGTGCGGCTTGTGGCGAAGCAGATAGAGCGCAGCGTCCATCACCTCCTGCGGCACCACCGGCTCTGCCCGCACAGACCTCTCGTCGCCCGCCGCGACGATCCGGCTGGCGAAGGCGCTGTCGAACGGTGCACACGCCACCACGTCGCCTTCTGTCGACAGAAAAAGCCCGAGCGTAGCGCGTAGCTGTTGACCGCACGACTCGGCCGACGTAGAGGAAGCTGAAGAAGATGAAGAAGAAGGAGAAGGAGGAGACGTATGGTCATCGGCCAGGGCGTGGTTGATCTCGGCGTCGGAGAGGATGGCCGACTTGAAGGGCACCAGCCGGATGCGAGCGATGGTGGTCGGTAGAGACGACGATGATGTCGCATCGACGCTCAGGGCCCCGTCATCCTCAGCGCTGGCGAGCTCGTCCTGCAGTGCAAAACCGCTGGCGATGAAGATGCATCTGCTGGCTCCCCCCTCTGCATCTTCGTCGCACTTGCCGACTGTTCGAATGGTGAGCATCTCCTCTTCGGCTGCGTGCTCCCTCTTCTGGCGCGACCCGGCACCCAACCGCTTCTTGCCCTTCTTCAGCTTTTGCCTCTTCCGCTGCTGCTGCTCGGGCAAGAGCTCAGCTTCCTGTTCCTCATCGTTCGCCTCCACCACTTGCGGCGCAAAGATTGCAGCAGCGCTGTCGGCGTCATGGCCAGCCCCCGCCACCACCGCCCACGACTGCGCCTCCTGCTGTCGGGGCGTCAGCCGTTGCACCCTCGACGCCTTTCTCTTGCGCCTGCTTGCATCCATAGCTTTTCTTTCTATTTTAATTTAGTTTCCTTTTTTTCTTTACCTTTCCTTGCAGAGCGAAATTTCTTTAGGGCACGACAACGATTGACGATATCAAGCCCACCTTCGCTCGCCTCCAGCAACTTTGGAGAATGACGTCTCTGGTCGAAGAAAAAGAAAAACAGGTAGAGTCACAACTTTCACAAGCACACGCTCGACCACTCGCGGCAGACTTTGGTTAATGGCTGACGTGGCATTGTTTGGATAATTGAGCTTTTGGTGCCGACGTCAGCTTCAGGCGAGATTTCCTCCGAATAGGTGGAATGGTACTGCTCATAATGACACGAAGACAAAGAAAAATAAAGGGTGCCACAAAAACAATACCCCAAAAGAGGAGAGAGAATCAACGAGAAGAAGATGGAGGCAACGAGCGCACTGAAGCCACAGAGAGATCTGACGACCAAGATTAAGGCCGTCATCTTTGACTGTGGCGGAGTTCTTGCTGGTGCGTTGATTTCTCTTTCTCTCTCTCCGCTGCCCAACTGCACTGGATTTACCCTAACCATTGCAGTGTCCTTGCTGGCCAGGAAATGTGCCCAGCCGCATGCTCAAGACACTGGCCCAGCGCTACCCCGAAGAACAAAGGGACACCATTCAGTACGCACCCTCCCAACTTTTGCCTTCATTTTTTGTTTTGTTTTTTTTTTTTTGTTGCTGTTGCTGACGTCACGCCCGCGTCACGCTACACAATGCAAAACACATAAAAAAATGCCACACGCACACGCACGACGACACGCGCACGAACAACGCAAAACAGGTACTGTCACAAGGGGCCTGACCGCGCTCCAGGACCGTGCTACAGGTACTGGAACAACATCAAGTCGATGCCCGAATACAAGGAGGCCGACTACTGGCAGGACTTCAAGACCATGGGTACTTTCCAGTTGGCGTGACTGCAGTGAACTGGCCTTGAGCCAACACGCACCACCCCATCCCACCTCACACCCAAAACACAACAGTAAAGCAGGTGAGGGAGCCCGTGGAAGAGCTGCAGCAGATGCTGCAGGAAAGCTACTACTGCTACACCGAGTGCCTCGAGCTGGCGAAGCAGGTCAAGGCTTCGGGCGTGGCCATCGCCATCTGCTCAAACCACTCCGCCGAGGTACGCGACACGGACATGATTGACGCTAGCTTGCCTCGCTAAAGCTCTTTGGCCACCTGTACAGTGGTTGGACCAGATTGCCACCAAGTTCGGCTTCTACGACGTCTTCAACAAGGACTTGGTGCGCCTTCTGCTTCTTCTGGTGCTGCATCACATGATAACTGTTTCCACTAACTCGTCTACGTGGTGGTCAGGTGATCGTGTCGCAAACTGTGAGGTCGGCCAAACCGGCCAAGGCCATTTACGAGGTCACACTCGCCAAGCTGCGCGAGGAGCTCGGAGAGGACCTCCAGGCCTCCGAGGTACATTATGATCATTAACACTATTATTATTATTAACATTATTGGGAGTATGTTTTAATTGTTCTACTCGACACGCAGGTCCTGTTCATCGACGACAAGCAGGAGAACATCGCCACCGCGTCCGAGTTGGGGATGCTGGGCTTCTGCTTCAACGCCCACGCCCAGCCATCCGACGTGCTCAAGCAGGCCCTCATCGACCTCCACCTCTTGCCCAAGGCCTAGAAATTGAGGCCATGAGCCACAGCAGCGTTTGTTTGGCATCGGATTCATTCATTCATTTTAGCGATCGACAAAGTGGGCGTCATAGCGACCGTCCAGCTCTTGCAGGTTCGCGATCGGGGCGGCGCACAGGTCAACCGCCAGAAGGTCCTGCCCGCGGTCATTCCATCAGCAACGTCCAACAGGGACGAACCAGGCAGGGGGGAAAGAGGGGCTGTACTCCTGGTGGCGGCATGCGGAAGAAGACCTCGTCATCGGTGGTGACGAGCTGGTGCGACGACTTGCCCTTCTTGTGGTAGTTGAGCCCGGCCTCCTGGTGGTTGATGGACATGGAGACCTGGCCCTCGTAGGAGGCCAACATGCTCGTGTACCCTCGCTCCGCAGCGAACCGGATGATCCACGGCGTCCACAGCATCTAGACCGCGTGTCGTCACCCACAAACCCTAAATATAATGTTTATAGAGGTATACATTCGCATTGGCTCGTACCGGCTTTTTTATCATCCATTTGCTGGGCAACGTCCCGTTAATGAAAGGCTGGAAGGAGGGGTCATCCGTCTGCGGCAGAGGAATGTGAGGTGGCATGCAACTGGGTTTGGGGGCTGGGTAAAAAGCCGTGCCTTGATCTGTCGGAACCAATGGATGAACTGCTCCCACGGCTTGGGGAAGGCCAGCGTGCCCCAGCTACCAACCAGCGGGTAAAAGAATGGTGTGGAGTTGGTGAACACTGGCAGCTTCAGCGACCCAGGCGCTCTGTTGTATACCACTGCTGAGTGAGTAACTACCCCAATAATCAGTAATGGGGTGAGGAGACGCCAACGTACGAGCACGGGACGAGCCACTGTTGCTGAGTGGTGAAGCCATAAATCCTGAATCCACCTCATCAGCCAAAGACGAGTGAAAACGCCACAGTGATTTTCTGGGCAAGGGTGTGTACCGGGGTGTGTAGTGTCGCTTGTCGGTGTGGTATCGTTGGATGGCGCGCATGATCCAGCGGTAGAACTGGGTGGACTGCTGGAGGTCGTCCTCCATGATGTAGGCGAACTCGTTGCTTGGCAGCGGCGCAGCAGGGAGCGGCGGAAGCGGGAAGGCCCTCATGTCCGAACTTAGCGTGCCCTCGGCGGACTTCGCTGGGGTCCCCGGCTCGTACGCTGAATCGATGAAAGAGCCCAGCCACTGGAAGACGAGACCCACATTCCTGCCGTGGTTGAAGATGCGCTTGCGCCCGTGGGGCCACTCCAGCTCCTCGGCCGCCCTCAACACCGCCGCGTTCTGTTGCTCGTCGTAGTCCACGAATATGTCCAGGTTGACCTCATCCCCGTCGTACTCGGCTTCCACCAGAGAGCGAAGTAGTCGCTGATAGGGTCGCGGAGTAAGCCAATGTTGGTTGGAGCCAATGAACAGGGGAGTGCAGATACCTGAAGAGCTTCTGGTCGCTTGTAGGTGAGCACCTTCAATGCGATCCGCACTTTGGACTCATCCGGAGGCGCGCTGGGAGCCGGCCACGCCCCTTCGTCGAACGCGCTGCAGCTCTGATGCTGCTCCTCCTGCCGCAGGAGCCACAGGCCGTGTCGCTTCATGTCATCTTGCTGTTGGGTCTCCGTCGCGGCGGTGGGCGGGAAGTAGGCCACCACGGGCGGGATCAGGGGGATGGTCCGGGCCTTGTAGGCCCGCTGCTGGTGCCGCTGGAGCACCTGGGACGAGTCCGGGTGGAAGAGATCGGGGTCGAGACTGCGGATCTTGAGGGCGGAGGATAGCGCCGCGACGTCGGAGAGCGCGCACAGCTCAGGCAGGGCGCCGGAGAACGAAGCGGAGGAGGAGAGTATGCGTTCAGTAGCGGAGTGGTCGGCGGCCGCAAGTTGGCGGGCCAAGCCGGCGAAGAATTGCAAGACGGCACCGTTGCCACATGCCACATAGACGAAAGCGCCGCAGGGGTGCGGGGCAGGGGCCGATCTTATCGCATCGACTGTTGTCCCCCAGAAGGTGAGTGAGCACATGGCGCACAACGTACGACACACGACACACGACACACACACAAGACACTTTGCCACGGTGCATGGAAGGGTACTGTTGGTGAAGGTGACGCGATGCTCGGCTTTCAGTGTAGGGTGGCCAATAGTCTGCAGGTCGTCCATCCGGCCTCGGTTGGGGTGCGTGTGCACAAAGTCGAGCGGGTTGCCAACCCACACCTGACGCATGTCGTTCATCACCACCACGTCGAACCTCCGCGCCGCCAGGCCGCCCACGAGCCTGAAGAACCGCGACAGCAGCACCGCGGCGGACGAAGGTTCACCATCACCGCTGTCGTAGTCTCGGCGCATGGAGACCAACTGGTGAAGCAGCGCCCTACCCTCGTCTCCCCACTGCTCGTCGTCGCCGAACAGCAGGTGGTCGATGCCGTCGCCGTCTCGACGCAGCGAGATGATGACAATGTCAGCACCGGCCGCGGACTCCAGGCGTCGCTCGCACTCGGGGTCCGTGCAGGCAAAGGCCACGCCAACCGCCGAGCTCTCTGCAGCTGAGCGGGCTCGCCACGAGCACAGCCAGTTGAGCGTGTAGTCTACAGTGCTCTGGTCAACGAGGCCCACCACCACGGTACCCAGCACGTAGCCTGACCGCTGCTTGGCGGAGGTTGAGCCCCAGTCGACCGTGCCGCGGCCTCCCAATGAGGTCTTGTGGCCCAGGTGGGTCGTGCTGGGTTTAGGTCCTCCTGGACTTTCACCGTAGTCCAACACCCAGGGGTCCCCCAGCTGATAGTGGTAGTACAGCAGCAGTGCCAGGCTGATGCCTACCGCCATAGCGTAGGGGTGAGGTTGTCGAGGTTTGCCTCGCATCTTCTCCTTCCTTCGCACCCCTCCTTTCTCTTCCAGATCTGTTTCTTCTTCCAGACCTCCTCCCTTTGTGCAACTCTCGTCTCTGCCACCTCGTTTTTCTTTTGGAGAACTCCGCCAACTGAAAAACAGCAACTTTCCAAATTAGGGCCTCGTGACGTCAGCAAATGCCAGAGAAAAAGTACATTGTTCAACTATTTATTTACACGAGGTTTTTCGACTCTAATGTTGACGCTGGTTTGGCACTATGCGACCGGTTCGTCTTCGCGATTGTCTTCGTGGTTGGGAGTGTCCCCCTCGCTGCGATCCCTCTTCACCCATTCCTCCTCGTTCTCTTCATCCTCCGACGCATCGGACATCATCGCGACATCTTCGTCCTCCCCATCTTCACCGTTCAACTCCTCCTTGGTGTTGTCTTGCTGGACAGGCTTTCGGCGAACGCGGACGCCGCGCGTGCGCCGGGCGGCCCGCTCATCGTCAATCCCGCTCTTGCGCTTGTTGCGCGACCACCTCAGCCCGCACGCGTTGCACAACCTGTGCCACATGAGGACACCATCAATGAGCAAGTGTGTGTGTGCGGTGGCTGCTGTGCGTCCGTGTGTGCGATGAGCGTGCGTGCGTGCACGCGGTTGGGTACCTGACGTTGTCGTAGCCTCGGCGCCACACTGACGAGTTTCCGGTGCCACAGTGCGCGCATCGCTTCTTGCGCCCACCACCTCCATCACACGATGACGTCTGTGCGCGAGCTGCTAGTCAGCTCAAGTGTCTAGCCACCAACAAACGCGGCCGCCGCTTAGTACCTTGCGGCAGGCGGGGGTTGGTGACTTGGTCGACAGGTCGAGTTGCGGCGGCGACGCAGAGCCGGGCGAGTTGACGGTGGGCGACGACGCCGGCGATGACGACGACGAAGAAGAGGACTTGCGCGCAGGCGACGTTGACACTGCCGAACCGGCGAGGCTGGTCAGCGCCTCGGAGGCGCTCGCGGCCATCAGGTCGGCCGACGAGTTGGTCGAGCTTCGGTCGTTGAGGCTGGCGCTGAGTTGGTGGTGGGTCGATGCGCCGTACGACGCCGCCGACGGCCACGGTGTGGTGAAGAGCGACAGCAGCGACGCGGCCGATGAAGACGAAGACGACGTCGTGTCTGTGGTGCTCGAGCAGAGCGACGAGAGCATGTGTGCCGAGGCTGACGACGCTGATGACGACGTCGACGTCGATGCACTGGTGGTTGTAGTGCAACCGGCAGAGCGAAGGAGGTTGAGCCCCACGACGCCGTCGGTGATCACCTCGTCCTCATCTACCGCGGCCGACAGGGAGTTGTGGGCGGCGGCCCTCGGCCCGGTCTCGCCGGTGCTGAAGCTTCGCGGGCGGCGCTCGGTCTTGACCTGTCGCAGACTACTGGTCGGCATTCGCTGAGGCAGCGGTGACTGTTCTGTCGGTGAAGGCGAAGAGGGTGAAGCCGTGGATGTCGTGGATGACGAGGTCGGGCGGGGCTCCGGCTCGGCCCCGGCCTTGCGCTTGTTGCCGGTCATGGCGTCGTCCTTGATCAGCTTGAGATAGGGCGAATAGGCGGCCAGCTCGGCGATGTGGGCCAACGCTGCCAGGCCGGCGATCTTGGTACCCAGCAACTGAACCTAGGCACCGGTCGAAGGAGAGGGATCTCGTGTCAGCAACAATTTCCCGCGGGCAAGAAGAATCGAATTTGTCCGCGGATAAAAGAGCGAAAGAGACGGGAAACAAAGAACGAAGGAAAATGACAAGGGCGTGACTTGCGAGGAGGGTCACCACGTACAACGGTCCAGAGGAGATGCGACATGGGCGCCCCTGATGTCACGAGCGACGCCGGCGTCAGGCAAGAATCCGTGGCAGCAGCTCCACCGGTCGCCGCACAAGACGGTGGCGAGCTGGGTGCGCTGCTGCTCGTCGACGACCCCAGTGAGCGGCCGGTCATGGAGGTGTTCGCCGGAGCATTGCCGGTCACCCAGGATCCGACCAGTGAGATTTGTGGCGGAAGGGGTAGGGCCGCGAGTGCGGGCATCCCTCCTCCGACCGATGGGCCTGAGATTTGCGGGGCCGCCCCAGCGGCGAAGGCCGGGAAGGGCAGGTCGACTGGACCCTGCAGGAAGGGCAGCAACAGCGCGCAGGCCGCCGAGCCCGACATCGATGTTGAAGTCGATGAGTAGTAGGGGTTGGAGCTCGGCACGAAGGTTTGTTGGGGCTGGGACTGGGCGTGGGCCTGGTGGTGCGGCGAGGCGGGGCTGAAGGCCGATTGATGGTACGGCTGGGCGACGGGGCGGAGGCTTTGCGGGCCGGTGGGGCCTCCTACGACGACGGCGAGCGGCGCCAGGCGGGCAGATGAGGACGACGCTGAGGTGGCGAGCATGGACGATGCGGGCGGCAGGAGAGGCAGTTGAGAGGACTGTTGGCGAGTAGTAGAGGAAGAAGAAGTAGATGACGTCGCAGGAAAGGATTGATTCATAGAAGAAAGATGGAAGAAGGAGGGTGGAAGTGTTGTACTACTGTGCTGCGGATGTTGAGAAGACGGAGATGAAGAGGAAGGAGTGGACGAAGGGGGCGGCAGAAGGAACCGACCTTGAAGTGACTGCTGCCGGTCTAGGCCATGGGCCTGTTGGTGATGATGGTGGCTCGGATGCAGCTGTCGTAGAAGTAGAGGCGCGGTTGATGATGAAGATGAAGATGACGATGCCGGCGTTGAAGACGAAGAGTGTCGAGAGAGGGGAAGATGGTTATTTGTTGTCGACACTTCGCGAGCGTGGGCGCTTGTGGTCCTTCGGCGCTTGGGCTGGCGGTGTCCGGGCGTCGCCGTGGAGGACGCTGTTGATGGTGGCGACGGATTCATGTGGTGTTGATGCAGGCGGAAGGGCTCGGTGACGGTCGTTGTGGTGGGCCGGCGGGGTGGTGGAAAGGATCAGCTCTCGCTTGCCTCTTCGACTGTTGGTCTTGCTGTGCTTGGAGACTGGGGGTGTGCGCGGCTCGATCGTTGTGCGGTTGGTTGGGCGCTGTTTAGTGCCGGTGCGTGGTGCCGCGTGTCGTGGTCGCTCTGGTCGTAGGGGCGAAATGAGCTGAAATGATGGCGCGGGCCAGATCGTCGGCTTTATAGGGTACCTGGTGATGCTGGTGCGCTCTTCTGCCGGTGTAGGACGAAGACTGGTCTCCCTCTCTCCCTCTCCCTCTCCCTCTTGTACCTCTCGGGAGGTGAGGCGTAATGTTGGCGTTTTGTGGGTGGTGGGCTGTTCGTCAATCTCTGTTTTCTCTTCGCTTTAGCGTGTTGGCCACGCGCCGCGCTTCAAAAACAGAACTGATGTTGCGGGCCAGCTCGCAGCGACCAAACAACTTCTGTGTGGGGTTGTGGGCGCTGCTGCTTGTGGCGGTTATGATAAAGCTCGGGTAAAGCGGCCGAGGGAGAGCCCGCATGTCTCAAATTCCTCCTGAGGACCCAGAACATTCGCTCACTCGGCCCATTACTCAATGATCACACCGCTTCCTGAAATGCCGAGTGGGTGCCCGGGCAGAGCAACCCGAAGAAAATGTCCGGAGTGACCAATGACGGTGGCCCACGGAATTTTAAGGGCCACTCACGGGCCACCACGCCTCCAACCAATAAGGCAAGCCATAAAACTGCCAATCAACGTGCCCCGCAATGCCCGCAAGCAAACCTGTGTGATGGTGGTGTTTTCTTTGTGGGTAAAAAGGCCAAGGCACACCACCAAGCTTGCTCTCCGGCTGTCGCTTCTTGCGAGCCACACGCAGGCTTTGCTCACTGGCTGGCACGCTCGCTGCACGAATGGAGAAAGTTGTGAAGTGATCAGCTAGGAATTCATCACGTGTGATCACTCACGCCGGCGAGAAACATCAACACTTCATGACCAGGAGGGAAGACGTACAGGGAGATGCCCTTGGGCTCGGCCTCGCCAGCAATGAGCCTCTTCCAGAAGGCGCTGTTCTCCTCGATGATCTTGAGGGCGTAGTCCTGCACAAGGAGAGAGCCAGTTAGTGGCTCCTTGAAGTGTGCATGGGTGGGTCGAAGTGTGGCGTGTGCCATTGAGAGGGCAGAGTGGACGTACCCTGGGCTTGGCCTTGCCCTCAAAGGCGAACTTGTTGCCGTTGGCGCCCTTGTAGTCCCTGAACCACACGTAGGTCTCGTGGAGGTAGCCGGGCATCTCCTTCTCAATATCGTCGATGTCGTTGAGCTTCTCGGCGAGGGGATCGTTCACGTCGATGGCGAGGACCTTCCAATCAGTCTCACCTGCAAGCGTAACACCACGACCGAGTGTCAACTTCAGAGAGACTGATCGCCAGTACGAGCTGCGGATCACCGTAAACCGAAAAGTGCACGTACCCTCATCGATGAGAGCCATGACGCCGAGCACCTTGACCTGCTTGACGTCACCGGTCTTGGCAACGGCACTGCCGATCTCGCAGACGTCGAGCGGGTCCTTGTCGCCGAAGGCATCAGTGTCAGGGTGCTTGTGCGAGGGGTCCTCCCAGGTCTAGACGGTAGACGCGCAACGCGATGAAGCCCAGCCGCGACGAACGTGGTCAGCAAATAGACGAAATGATGATGAGGAAAGAAGATTTCTCACCTGAGGGAAGGCACCGTAGTTCCACATGTAGCCCTCACCGTACTCAACAAAGCGGAGCTTGCCGTTCTGTAAAGAAAGGAGTGCAATGTAGGAATTCGCACTGTGCAAATTACAATTTGCAATCTGGAAGCGAGTAGAGCAATTTTCGTACCTTGACGTCCTGCTTGATGGGGTTGAAGGCCTCCTCCTTGCTGATCTCAAGCTTGGCCCTGCACGTTGCGGCATTGTTTTGATTAAATCAGGCGCAAGGGAGGGGGGCTTTTAATCTTCGTAAAGGTACCTGGTGTTCTTGGGGATCTCAACAATCATGTTGAAGATGCCCTTCTCCGCATCGACGGCGAGGGGGATATCGTGGAAGGGCGAGACCCTCTGGCCATCCTTCTCTGCATGGACAGGGACAATTCGTGAGTCGGGACCGCAGATGTTGAGGCAAGTATACTCGCATTACATATCGCTTGCTTAGAATTACAGAAAAATGCGTAGGGTGCCGCACCGAAGAAGAGCCTGTACTCGAGAGTGCTCTCCTGACCTTCAGCCTTGGTGGTGTAGCTCATTGTGATGGTGATTGGAAGCGATTGACGATACAGATCGAGTGCCCACTGTGTGATTGATTTTTGTGCGATCTCCTCGGCTGACGTCAGCCATCACTTTAATGTTGTCAACTTGCCAGCGCTTACCGCCGAATGTGCGGGCTTGTCCACGCCGCTGAGTGGCTCATGCTTCCTGTCTCTGGCGTCATCAGCGATGACGTGCCCAGCAAAACTCTGGGTTGATGAAGCTGTTGTGTTGGAATTGCATTGCCTCTCTTTCCCACAACTGAGAAGAGCTCCGCCACAAGGCTCATCAACCCAGAGGCGGTGGTTCCAACTGGTTTGTCTACTTAGTGCCCCCGCCGGCGGTGCGTTGTGTTCGAACCAAGCACGCCCTACGCTCCGGTGGCGCTGTGCATCTGCAGCTCAGGCAAGCGGTGTTGAAGGAGCAAGGTAGCGGGTGGTGAGGACAGCAAGCAGCGGAAACCAGACTTAAGGCCGGTCGAGTTTCCAACCATTCAACATCCGTTCTGAATCACCACTGGTACGCCGAAATCATTCCTGATTAAGCCCAGATTTTTGAGATTTCTGCCTAGATCCATCAACTTCGTGATTGGGACAAGCCCAATCGCGCAAGATCTCATCATCTCCAATCGTGACAGCGGATGCAAAACAAATTTGCGCAAGTCAAGATCAATCTTTGGAGGTTTATTTTTTATTTATTCATTTACGTGAACTGGGACCTGCGTTGCGGCACGGTGGCACGTTGCACGCGCAACTGACGCTCAGATCGCTGTTTTCATCTTCCCCATAAGATCTTCCCTAAGACCAGTCATGTTTGCCTTCGCCAAGGCCAAGTACGCCTTCACGGGCATGGACACCGGCGACCTGCGCTTCGACAAAGACGAGGTACCAAGCACCGCTTCGTCGCTTCGCTTTCGTTTTCGTTCTTCTTTTTTTTTTTTTAAAAAAAAACCTTAATATCCCAATAAAAATCAATTTTAATTACACCTAAAATAAATTCTTCGCCACCACTTGGATTTGGATTTAGTGTTTGTTTTATTTAAATATTTAAATATTTTTTAAAAATAAAACTAATTAATCAAAAATTGTTTGGCAGGTGTTCTTGGTCACCAAGAAGGAGGGTGCCTGGTGGTGGGGCATGAAGGAGGGCGAGAGCGACGAGGCCAGCGAAGAAGAACCCAACACGCGCAGAGTGCGCATCATGGAGCCCTCGTCCGCCGACCACCAGGGCCGGTTCCCCAAGAACTACGTCATCGAAATCACCCAAGACGGTGCGTGCCATGCGCGTCGTGTGCGGTCGTGTGTGTCGTTCTAATCTCGTGTGTGTGCGGCGCGCAGAGTACCGTAAGCTGAAGAAGGAGCAGGAGCAGACGCGGCACGAGCGAAAGCTGGAGGAAGCCGAGCGGAGGAAGAAGCAGGAGGAGGTGTGGACCCAGAAGATGGAGCAAATCCGGGCCGAGGAGGAGGCGCGCCGGCGCCAGGAGCGGACGCAGCTCAAGCTGCAGAAGGTGTTCGGGAGCGAGGGCGACATTCTGCTGCTGAGCCCGCGGCTCCAGAAGGAGGACCGGCTCGACGCGCTCGTCAGCCCGCGACAGCGCGAAAAAAAGAACGAAAGAGACAGAGAAGCGGAGGAGCAAAGAGAGAAGAGCGACGGCGGCGACGGTGAGCGGAGAGAGAAGAGTAACAAGAGCAGCAGCAGCAGTAAGACGAGTAGCGGCGATAACCGGGAGCTCAAGTCGTCGGGCGAGAAGCGGAGCAAGGCGTTCAGCGTCGTGCGCGAGGAGCGGGCGCACAGCGCCGACGACTCGTCGGGCGCCGCGCTCCTCGTCGGCGCCGGGCGCCACCACCCGTCGCCCCTCGCCACGCCCAGCCGCAGCTGCGGTGACATCGGCGGTAGCTCCTGCGTCGATGACCAGAGCACCGGCGGCACCGGCGGCATAACGCGCAAGTGGCTCAAGAAGAAGAAATCGCTGCCGCGCTCGCTCGACAAGGTGGCCAGCGACTACAAGGAGCAGCGACGACAGCAGGAGGAGACCGCCGAGCTCGGCTCCGCTGCCGCAGCCACCGCGGCCATCACGCCCACCACCACACCCACGACATCAGACGAATTACCGAGCGTCGGTGACTCGGCGTCGGCTGGGGTGGACGAGGGGGAGTGGGACGGGGCGGTGACGACGAGACGACGACAGGTGTCGGCGTCGACGGCGTTCATGAACGACATGAACTACCTGGCGCCCGAGCTCGCCATGCGGGCGGAGGAGGCCCGGAAGAAGCGCATGCGCGGACGCAACGCGGTGTCGCTCGACCGGGCCTGAACGCTGGCTTAGTCCCACCGATCCTCCGAGAGAAGCTTAGCAGAGGCCACTTTTCTTTCACAACACACAACACACAACACACACTACACACAACTCACAAGAAATGACATGATTTCCCTTCCCTAGTTTAACGAATGAGATACCTTCGATTTGACAAAGAAAAGAGCCTTTTACGGCAGGCAGTACTTTTAAGTGAGAAAAATAAGATTATAAATATATATTATTTTTCATATATATATATATATATTTATAGATATAGATATATGACTAATTCTGCAATCATTTTCTGGAGAAGAGCTGGAAGATTTCGTCCACGCCTTTCTCCTTGTCGCTGGCCTCGGCTTGGGGATGATCAACTCTCTGGCGCTTGTGATGGAAAAATCGACTGTTGCGGTGGCTGAAGCCCACCTGCGCCAGCTGCAACTGGTCGCCCTCTCCTACGCGATTTCTGCCTTGGCCTTGGCCTTGGCCTTCGACTTCTTGAGAGGCCTTCTGCTTGACGCCTCGCTCGGCCGAGTAGGGCACCACCCTGTGCTCCACCTTTGATGAAGAACGAAAGAAGAGCGAAGAAGGGAAAGACGCGAGTGAGCGCAGTGAGGCCGTGGCGAACGAGAAAGGACCGACCTTGCGTCGAGTGTGGTCGCGCCTGCAGGAGGAGCACATGGGCCCCTTCTCCATGAGACCGCACGACTTGCACGTCCAGGCCTGGCCCACGATCGGCATCGCCGAACAGCCGAGGCACCTTTTCATTCGAGTAAAACAACAATTAAATTTATATCTAATAAAGTTGTAATAATCTAAATCTAAATTTGATTTAAATTTTTATAATATAAATAGTGATAAAATAACAACAATATTGAAAAAATAATAAGCGTTATTATTAAAATGGAATAAAATTCGCTCGTACCTGAGGCTGTAGTGAATGTGCGGAATGGTGTCCAACGTGGTAGGCTCACGTGGGCCGCAGTAGCGGCGCGCCTCTTGCGCCAGCTCCTTTTCTGGCTGCAAGACCTGTTGCATGCTGGACCGAATCGCTAGATGCAGCAACGTCGTGTCGTGAGTGTCGCCGTGCCGAGACCGTCTTAGTTTGTGGTTTTGAAATCGACTTCGCGCCAAGCAAGAAGAAGCGCGCACCCAGTTCGATGATCTCCTTGAGCGCGGCCCCGAGCCCGACCACCTCATACAACGACACCTCGACGTAGTTGGCCGCGCCAATCCGGTGACACATCGCAACACCCTGGGAGAAAGAATACATTTATATATTCATGTATATATTCATTTATGCCCTGAATGTATTTTTTTATAAATATATATATTCATTGAAGATATTGAAGTGAAAAAGATAAACAGCTACGTGCCTGGGCGTGAGTGAAGAGGCCGATAGCTAGACTGCGGTAGTCGATGTGCGTGCCCACCAGCAGAACGGGCAGGTGGTTGTACTCCCTCCTGATCGCCGGCACGATCTGGCAATGTGCGTGCGCGTGTGCGGTGGTGTGTGCGGTGGTGTGCGGTGGTGCGTGTGAGTATGAGTGTGGTGTGAAGCAGCGGCAGCAGCAGAGAGAATGGAAGGCGGCGCGCACCCGGCGAGACACTGCGAGGATGGAAGCGGCGTCGTTCACGGCGAAGACGAGCACCACCACGTCCGGACGAACTCCCAAACACTCCGCCATTCGCACGATCCGCACCTCTTGCCGGTAGCCCGCTACACCGGGCTCTGCCCCATGGGTCAGATGACACTCACCCGCAAGTGTGTGTGTGTGTGTGTGTGTGTGTGTGTGCGGTGGCCTGTGTGCGGTGATGCGTGTGTTACCTTGGTCGGTGCTTGGTGGGTTGGTGGGGGAGAGCGTAGCGACTTCGGTGGTGACGTGCACGAGCGCGTCGCCGAATTCAAGGCAGGGTCCCACGACGGTCCAGTCATCGTCGGCCTTGTTGTCCCACCAGCTGCTACCATCTCCCTCTTCATCGACGTCGTCATCTTCGGGATGCATCGACTTCTTGTGGCAAATGTGGTGGCTCACGCCCTTGAACCGTCTGATGATGACGACGACGATCGTCGGCGGTGACGGCGTGGTGGGTGACGTACTACACGTGGAGGGCTCTGTGAAGTGGGTCGAGAACGTACTTGTGGAGTACGTGTGCCAGGGCGTGCTTGCCCACTTCCTTGTCTCCCACAATCATCGCACGCAACTCAACTCGGCCTGTCACCAGACGTTGTCGCGGTCTCTTACAACTCTTCATATAAAATATAAGATATACTGTGTAGTATATAGTATATACTATATATATATATATAGTA
>CACVKS010000708.1:0-24710 GCA_902749335.1 Acanthamoeba triangularis
GGTCATGCCATCGCACTTGCCTGCATCGATTTCGTCCAAGCAACGCAATTGGATCTTGCGCTGCGGCAGGTACTATATATATTATATATATATATTACAGTTACAACGCGCCCAATTAGTGTAAGAAAGCCTTCCGACGATGGCTTACGTCTACACCACACACCACGGGGCTGTACCTGTGAGGTGGCGATGGCTCGCTGCAGGGTGGAGGTCCACACAGTGAGCTTCATGAGCTTGTCCTCGGCCCCGTCGTACGAAACGGTCCTCTCCATGACGCTCTTCTTCTTACCCTCGGCCTTTGCTTCGAAGATGCGCTGGTTGACCCAGGACGAGAGCGCCTGGGCGTACCTCTCGCCCGACGGCGTGAGCTTGGAGTCGCCGCCGATCTTGTCCTCTGTGTTGTCCATGCTCTGCCCGTGCCTTGTCTGCAGCAGCGGGGCGAGCGGAGGCGTAGAGCGCACACACCGCCCAAATTACGCACGTGAGTCCAGGTCGCGGCGACAAAGGAAGAGCAGAAACAATGCGTACCAGAAAGATGGGACGGGGGATGATGTGGAGGTTCATAAGGAAAAAGACGACCCTGCCGGGCAGGTAGGAAGACGGCAGATTGTGCACGATGATCTTCTTGCCCACGTCGAACATCTTGATGAAACTGCCAATGATTGTACAACCAACCGCAACAGCAGCAGCAGCAGCAGCAGCAACAGTTTGTCAGATTGGCACGCGTGCGTTGGGTCATCCGTAGACGCAACCGCAGAGCAAAGTACAAATGAGTAGTCATACCTGACGTATTCATCTTCGTCGACGGTTTCGTAGGCCCGCGTGTAGTGTTCAATTCGCTCCTGGAATTGTTGAATCGCCTCTGCGGACGGAACGCCCTCGAAACTGACCAAAAAAAAAACAAAAAACACACAAGTATAGAAAAGGGTGTCAGCGGAGAGGCAAAAGCCGCCCGAACACCACACTCGCACACTGCAGGCACAACGCCGCCGCCGCACCACAACCACCACACAAGACGTACTCGGGAGAGTGCAGCTTGGTCTCGCGCAAGGTCGATTCGATGATGACTGCGCGCAGATACGGCAGAGGAAGGTGATGTCAGTTACCCACGATTGAACGTCAACAACAAGGACGAACCAACCTGGATCCTCGCAAATGCTCTCGATGAAGATTACTTGAATGTGTTCATCCGTGCAACGCGACATGATGAGCTGCCGCCTCGACTTGGTAGAGTTGGTGGCGTCGTAGATGCCCACACGACCCCCCTTGCGCAGCCACTCGAACATGTCGTCCAGCGCGAGCACCGCCTAGCCTCAGATGAAGAGGAGGTTAGAATGACGAGGCGTCATACCACACCACACACACAAACACACAACCCATAACAATGATTGCAATAAACGTAAAGAGGCGAAGAAGGCGCACCATGTGCAGGCGCTGAGTGCTGCCGTCGGGGTTGGTGGGGTCGAAGAACTCGGGCGGCTGCTTTGCGCCGAGCTTCTCGCGACGATAGCTTCCCACGTTGAATACCTGCCCCCCCCCAAAAATATGGTACGCAGCGGAGGTGAGCGGATCTGGTGCTCTCTCACCACAACCCTTGTGTCGCCCATCAGTAGGTGCATTAGATGAGGCCGTACCTGTGTGGGCACGCCAAGCCAGTTCAAGTAACGAGAGATCTTGCGGGCAATGTAGGTCTTGCCCCGTGCCGGCAGACCGCACATGACCTGCACGCCGCATGTGGCGTCAGACGCGTGCACGCAGTTGTTCGACAAAGCCAAGGGAAAAAACTGCACACAACACTTCGCCTGCACGCGAAGGGAAAATGGGCCCACGTACAAACACGAGCTTGTCGTTGGTAGACGACGTGCAGTACTCGATCTTGTGTCCTCCGCGGCTGCCTGATGAGAGGAAATCAACATTTTATCGTCTGCAGCTGATTTTGTTTTATTTCTGGGGAGCGGGACAACGCACTGCCCTTCGGGTTGTCGCTGTTGGGCTTGCGCAGTTCGACAACAGCGCTTTCGTAGACGTCGTCGATGTTCTCCATCTCGTACCAGACCTGCGATTGGCGGTCCTGGATGTAGAGAGGGAATTGGCCAGCCTTGGCCATTGCGAGCAACTCTGACGGAAGCTCGAATTTGGTCAAGAAGAGCGATGCCAGGTCCCTCATCGACGCCAGATGCGCTGTGGGCAGGTCCACGCGCTTGACATCTGGGCCGAACTTGATGAAGATGCGCTTAGTCGCCTTCGCTTCCATTTGTGTTAAAAAAAAAAAAAAAAGAGAGATGCGGGGTCCGCGACGAGGAACTTGACGCGAGAAAATAGCTTGATTCGAAAGGAAAACTGGGTCTTTTCAGTTACACCTGCCGATTGTGGGAAGCCACTTGCGGGCACTCCTCACGGAAAAGGCTCAAGAGGCCAGTTGTTGTGTACGGATCACTACTTCTCTCTCACAGGATAGCGGACAAGAGATGGCTACACGAGTTGAGAGTCAGGTCGGCTACCCCAACGAGGCGCGCACAAGCGTCAAGAGCCTGCACGAGGAATTCGACGAGGCCGGCGAGCGAGTCCCGCCGAAGGAGTTGTTCAAGAGACTGTGCCATCGGTTCCACGGCCGAACGCCGGGCAAGCGGAAGACCGACGCCAAGCGGCGCAAACTGGAACGCACCAAGCGGCAGAAGCGCTGTAGGGCGACCGCCGTCCAGGCGCCAGGGTCGGAGGATGCATCCACCAGCAGCATCGGAGCTGATGATGATGAAGAGTCTGGGGGCACACGACAGCCCTTCGTGGTCCTGTGGCGAGGTTGATGCGATGTTCCGCGATGGTGTGTGTACGTGATGTAACAGTGAATAACAGTTGTGCTTCGTCTCCTCACTCCAACTGTGGCCGTCGTGTCGCTGCTTTGTCCGCTCCGCCCTTCGCCTGGCGCTGATGTTGTTGTTGAGCAATGGCCCACTTGATGTTGTCGACGTGATAGTTGTCGCCCCACAAGGCCCTCTTCTTCTCCTCGAGCGACATACGGAGCAGGTCCTCGTCCAGCGCCACCGCCTGCACGGCTCTGTTCCGCGCTCGCGCTTCAAACACCTGTTGTTGTTTACACACACACACACACACACACACAATCGCGACGCTCACGCGAGACTGAGTCACGACGGGAAGGGCCAAACTAGTGAAGGTATGGTGTTGGGTACCGCAACCAGAGCCTGCAGTTGCTGTATCTCTTCGCTCGGAGGCTCTGCGCAGCTTTCCTCAAGCGATCGGGTGAGGTCGGTCGCAGGTTCGGTCAGGTCGCGAAGGTACTCCGCGACCAGAGCCTTCATCTCGGCCCTCTGACGCTCCCTTCGTTCGAGGCCCTCCTCGCCGTCAGTAGGCCCCACCTCGTCTAGCTCTCGCTGCTCCTTTCGCTTTTCGCTCTTTCGGCTCGCTTCGTTCTTCCTCCCCTGCGACCTACGCTTCTCGGTTCGCCGCTTGCCCTCCACCCTCTCTCGCTCGGGTCTGTCCCTCTGCCACCGCCACTCCTTTCGGGCCTTTCTCAAGTCCAGCACTTCGGTCTCTGGCTCGCTCTCTTCGCTCTCCTCACTGTCGTCGCTCTCGTCCACGCTGTCGTGCGGCCACTCGTCTGGTTGCCGCTCGTCACTGCGTTTATCGCTCCTCTCCGCAGGGTCCACGTTCAGGACGACCGTTGCGCTCACCTTGCTGATGCCCTCGTCCATTGGGGGCGCGACGATCTTCTCATCATCTTCCTCACTGCTCCCTGCCGCCTGGTGCTCGCCCTCATCGCCATGCCCATCGTCCCACATCTCGACGACCAGGTCCTCACCATCGCCATCGCTTTCGTCACATCCCTCTGTGATCGCGCCCACCTCTTCGTCGTCGTCGGCGACGATCGACCGGTCATCCTCCCCACTTGATGACGATGATGATGACGTGTCGTCGTCGTTCGAATCTGTGGTCGTTTGCGTGCATCTTCTGCCGTCTTCGTCTTCGCTCTCGGTGTCGGCGAAGGTGAGCCGCCCGCGCATGGGCTTGCCGGCGGAGGAAGCGGTGGCCTTCTTCTTCCGCTTCATCGCCCACGGGGTGTCCTTGACCACGATGATGCCAGCTGCGGATTCGTCGGTGCTGCCGATGGTGCTAGTCCTGCTCTTCCTGCGCTCCTTCATCTTCAGCGCCGCATCGGACCTCATCTGCTTGACCCGCTTGCGCCGCTCCTTGTTCAGCCGGTCGAGGAAGTGGTGCTCGTGCAGCTGCTGCTGCTGTGGAGGGAGGCAGCTGGCGCCCCACCCTTTCAGCACCTCGTCGACCCTAGGGAGGCGCCGGCCCTCCTTCATCGCCCTCCTCTCCTTCTCGCACTTCTTCAGCAACCGCTCGTCGTCGTGTTGCAGCTTCCCCACTTTACGCGGCTGTTGCCGCTTGGCCGTCGTCGCTCGCTCTTCTTCTCGCCGCTTGGCCGTCGCCCCCACGGTCCGAGCCTTGGACTCGCGCACGTTGGTCTTGGTTTCCGAAGCCTCTTTGGTCTGTCTCCTCTTCGACATCACCGCGCCGCTCGCTGTCGTCGTTCTCGCTGCAGCTGCCGCCGCCGGTCCCGCCCTCTCCGCCTCCTGCCGCTCCTCCAGCTCATCGTCCGAAGTGCTTGGGCTTTCGCTCCGCGTTGCCCCGGTGTTGAGCACCACCACCTTGCTGATCTTGGCGTCGCTCCTCCGGGGTTCGGACGGCGGGCAGTTGAGCACGGCCTTGGCCGGCTTCGTTTTTCTCTCGTCTGCAACGTAGCGCTCGTCAGTGGGCGCCCTGGCAGCAGCAGCTTGGGCGGAACTCGCCGCCTTATCGCCGTCGCTGTTGCGTTGGGTCAGCTTGGCCTGCTCTCGCTTGGCGAGATGATCGATCGCGCGCTCTTTCTGCCGCAGGACCTCAGCTTTCTTCTTGATTTCCTCCTCCGCCAGGCCCGCTTGCATGAGCATGGCCATGTGCTGCTTCTTGAGCGCCTTGAGCTCTTCGGTCAACTTCTTGACGTTGTCGGCGCAGCTGCCCGCGGACGGCGATCGCTCGGCCTTGGTCGCGACCATCAACTACCAAGTGGCAAGAGCACACCAGTGAGGCAACGCGCGGACCATGCGGTCATGGCGGCAAACGGATAGTGGTAGTGGTACGAACAGTGTTTTCGACCTTGGCAATCTTCCTTTTCAACTGCTCCAGGGCGAATTCCTCTTCGCACTGTTGCCTCTTGGTTTGCTTCTCCACTTGCTTCTGCTTCTCCTGCAACGGGGGGAGAGATTGAAGCGCATACGGGTGTGAAACAGCGTCTCGCACAAGCAGCGCTTTAACACAGACATCAGCCTCACTCAACGTACTGCAAGTTTGTCCTTCATCTGCGCGTGGTGGACCTCAACGATGTAGGCCAGCTCTGTGCGGCCAAGCGATGCCGCGCGCCGGCCGGTCATCTTCTTGGCTACTTCATCAAGGGCAAGCGACTCTGCCTCCTTGATGTCGAGCGCTCTGTCATTTAGGAAAGGCCAATATATGTATATTAAAGAAGCAGGTGAGACTTGCCCTCGTAGTAGTAGTACGAGGTAGTAGCACTACCACTAAACAGCAGAGACTGAGAGAGCTACAACCAAAGCTGAGGAGGGCAAGGGGTACCGTTGTCGGGTGGCGGGCATGTGGAGGAATTGTGCGTGCTGGTCCTGAATGCTGCTGCTGCTGTTGCTGCTGCCGGTATTATTACGAACCTGGTGGCGCAGGAGGTGAGCGACCATGGTAGCTACATGGCGAAAAGGACAAAAGAGCTCACATGAGGGAAGGAGAAGAGCGTACGACGCCGCGGCGGCTGCGGTTCTCCTTGTTGTTTTCGTAGAGCGCATCGGCATCGTGCCGCTTCTCCAGCTTCTGGATGAGCTCGATGATCGCCTGCCAGTTCTCCTGCTTGCACTCGGCGGCGCCCACCTGCTGCGCCTTGCCGTTGAAGTGGTGTGCCAGCCCGAGGTTCTTCATGTACCGTAGGATGGTGCTCTTCCGCTCGTCGATGCTCAACCAGTCACCCAGGACGAACGAGGAGTCATATTTGGGAAGCAAGAAGTTGAAGATGGCCACCTCTTCGGTGCCCGATTTCGGATTCGAGCCTTGGGCATTCTTATTATCGCTGCTGCAGTAGTACCCCAAATCGCTCAACTTCCGATAGATTCGACTTTCCGTCATCTTTTCACATGAACTCATGCGGCCCCAGGGGTCCCTCCAGCTGAAATCAATCTAACGAAGCGGGCGTTCGGTTCAGAGCGAACGTTGTGCTCTCTTTCCCGCCTTTTTTTCTCTCTTGGACGAAATTTCATAACATAACATTCACACAACAGGAGAAGGGGCTGTTACTGTCGGTTGCTATTGTGGTCGGCCTCAGGCGAGCTGTTGTGCTGGAAAATCAGTTCCTCATTGAAGCCATTGTCGCTAAGGTCTTCCTTGTCGCTCTCGTCGTCTTCTTGTGCAATGTACACTCCTAGCTCCACATCTTCAGGGTTGTTGTTGCTGCCTTCATCATGGCCTTCCTCCCCATCATTCTCCTTGAGCACATACACTTCGCCAGTGTTGGGAGAGCACATGAGATGGAAGGCAAATCCATTTTCAGTCACTTCTAGCTTGGCCCTCTTCCTTTCTCTTTCTTCTTCATCATCTCCAGCAGCTGCACTGTCACCCACCAGGGCCTCCTGTTCTTGTGCTTGAATTTCAGGCCCTTGCTCCACCTCCTGCACCTCCCCTCCCTGCATTGCCATGTGCTGATCTGCTTCGCCTGGGCTGGATTCCTTGACCCTCTCATAGTAGGTGTCAAAGTGCTGTGAAGGATGGACACCATAGAACCACTTGACTACCAGGTTGTTTTTGTCCTGTGCACCACCACCCCAGTATCAGGCAGCTGCTTGAAGAAGAAGAAGAGACAAAAAGAGGAGGAAGAGAAGGGAAGAGAAAGAGTGGACAGAGCTCCTGCTGTATCATGACTTCCAAGTAAGCCCTGCCCCACCTTGGCTGCTTATAGCCCACATCCACCAAATGCATCTACAAAGCATGCCTTAAGGGTTAGCTGACCAACACTCACCATCACAGCTGTTGTGGTGGGAAGAGCAGCTGCAGTACCTGTCCTTTGCCCCTATTGCCCTTGGCAGCCATTGTCATCCTCCATGTAGGCTTGCTTGCTGGTACATTGGCATCACCTGCATTGTGGTCAAATGTGAGGGGCCCTGGGGAAGTGGTGGGTGGAAAAAGATAGGGTTGAGAGGTCACCTGTGATCTTGATGGCCAGCACATGGAAGCCTCTGTGAGTGATGTTAATCAGCTCCTTGCCATGTGAGCAATAGTCGCCAATCCAGTGCCCACTGAGGTCTGGGCACCTGAGGCACTGATATATCCAATGTCACTGATGAGAGAGAGAGAGAGAGAGCAGTGTTGGTGAAACGCAGTCCATGTGCAGTGGTGCATGCATCATGAGGGGTGTTGCAATTGGTATGTTTGTAGTTCTGTTCATCAGGGATGATGCAGTCTTGCTCCAGCAAAGGTGCTCCCTCAAGGTAGTGTGGGAAATCATGGAGGCATCTGCAGATACACACACAATAGTGTCAGTGGACAAAGAAGGTGAAGAAGGCCTGAGGAGCAAGTGTACTACAAGTAGTGTACTTGAGTTTCCACATGACTGGCTCCTCAATCATGGTGTTCCAGCTGGGTGAAACCCACATGGTGGCTGCCAGTGAGGGCAGATCAAGTGCCAAGAAGATGTGTGTTTGAAGCTCAGGTGGCAGCTGATCAAACAGGAACAGCCTGACGTGGTCAAGATCCTCTTCATGTGGTGTGTGCTCTGCAGCCCTGTGTGCCATTTCTATCTTTGCATTTCAATTGATCTCTGTGCGATCCACTCCATGTAAAATCCCGGCACCAAACTGCTCGAAAAAAGAAACCAGAGAAAAACAAATTTTATTCTGCGGAATATTCCTCCGCTCTCCAACCGGACTTTGGAAATTTCAGAGCCTCCCCGGGCTGACACGTGCAGCCCCGTGGGTTTATGCGCCCGCCAACCGAAATCCAGTTGGAATCGGTGGTCGACGGTTTTATCCTCCCCCCGCACCAAAGCATGCACATTCCGATGGGTAATGAACACGTGCGACGCGCTCTGACACCGGAGAAGGGGCCGTCCACTCGCCGTTGGCAGGCCCGAGGGGGGGGGGAGGAAGAGAAGGGCCACAGGCAAAACGGCCCTCCTCTTTCGCTTGTCTCTCACGCTCACCCCAACCAAAAGAGCTCCCTCCTCTTTTAGAGTTCGTTCTCCAGTCCGCCTCAGCCCGCAGAGCTCACTCCTCCTTTGGTTGCGAGAGACCAGCACACACACACACCCACTGACTCGCACACAACCAAACAAAACAACGAACGTCGAGTTTCGTCAAGCGGACGAAGAGCGAAGGGCCAAAGAACGAAAGCGAAAGCGGAAGCGAAGACGAGGAAGATGAGGCAACCGAGGAGCGTGTGTAAGGTGCAGAGGGACCAGGCCCAGGGCGGCGAGGGCGGGGCGCCCGCGCAGGCTCCCTCGCGCGTGCTCAAGCGAGCCGTCAGCTACCTCGAGCGAGTCAAGCGCACCTTCGCCGAGCGACCCGAAGTCTACCGCGCCTTCCTCGCCGTCATGCACGCCTTCAAGGAGCAAAGGTACCTCCCACTTGAGATTTATCGATTATCTTTCCATCTCCCATCTTCGGTTTCTCCCTTGTCTCGTGTCTATTTTTGGTCCAAAACCCACGCTGCGGGCACTGTCGTGGTTGGTTGGCCCACCCAGTCACCTTTCCTAATTCCCATTTGTTTTTTTATTTTTTCCATCCGGACTTTTTACTTTAACAACCGCCAATCCCAGCGCGTCCTTCTCACCCGCAACTTTCTTCTCCATGTTCGTGTGCACGTGTGCGTGTGTGTGTGTCGGACGTAACAAACAAAGGGTGGAGATCACGGGCCTGGTGACGCAGGTGTACCAGCTGTTCGAGGGACATCCCAACCTGCTCATCGGTTTCAACACCTTCCTGCCGATTGGCCACTCGAGCGGCGCCAAGCCGACACACCCGGCCGTCGTCGCCAACGCCAACGCCAACAACACGAACGTCTCGAACGAGGTGCAGCCCGAACAGCCGGCACTGCTGCAGACCGTCACGGTCTCGACGGGCTGGTGAACCGCCACCGCCGAAGAAAGAGCGAAAGCGAAAACGAAACGCGAAAGCGAAACCTTGCGAGGACGGGGAGATGGGCGGCAAGCTGGGTGCTGTCCCCGGTCGAGAGGAGGTTGGAAAGAAAGGAAGGAAGAAAGAGGCGAAGGGCGAAGAGAGTGGAGGCCACGTAGTAGTAGAGATCAGGAGGAACGAGGACGCAAGCGAGCAAGCAAGGCTGCCCATACAGCCGAGCTGGAGAGCGGGACCCAAGAGAGATACATTCGCCCAGACGCGGGCACGACGAGGCCTCAGCGGCGGCAAACCAACGGCCTCCCACGACAGTGAAGAGAGCTGCACGTGGGGAAACCAAGGAAGAAGCGAAGGAGCGCACACCAGTTTTGTGAGGCGGCCTTCAACAGCGGCTCGCCCGGTGCGCAGCGGGTTCGTTCTTCCACAGAACGGAGCCTGAGAGCTGTCGAGAGGACGAACGAGGTCCCGGTTGGCCGCTCCCTTTCCACAGTTCGCGCGTGCTCCTGCCTGCTCTCGCGTTCTCTCCCCGCAAACGCCAGGGCGCTAAGTAAATGTATCTTTATCATCCACCTCTACCGTGCCCTCTTCTCCTTCCTCGCCTTCCCCTCTTTGTCTTTTATCTTCCCCCTTTCCTTTGTTCTTCACCTCGTGTGGCGGTGCGTCCTTCTCGTTCTCCTGTATCACCTCTCCTCGCTGGCCGAGGGGGCCTGCGGGGTATCGAGGTACTTCTTGAACCAGTCGCGGGCCTGGCGGGCCACGTCCTCCAGCTTGCCCGGCTCCTCGAACAGGTGGGTCGCGCCCGGTACGATCCTCAGCTCCTTCACTGCGCGCACAACGCACCACACACGCTGTTGTGTTAACACTGGTCTGGTAATGGTGGCAAAGGTTGGGACCAAACCTGGAGCGGCAAGCTTGTCGAGCGCGTCCTTGTTCATGTCGATCACGGGGCCGTCCCAGCCGCCCACCAGGAGCAGAGTCGGCACGATGCAGTCACGCAGCGACTTGCCTGCACATCGCATCGTCAAGCCATCTCTCTCGCGCGCGCGCGCTCTCTCTTTAACTTCACCAACGTACCTGCGAGGTCGGGCCGGCCGCCACGGGACACAACGGCCTTGACCTGCGGATCGCCCTTGAGCCTCGCGGCGGCGACAATGGCCGCGCCGCCGCCAGTGCTGGCGCCGAAGTAGCCCACGTTGAGGTCCTTCGTGTCATTCTTGTCGCGCAGCCACTTGGTCACGGTCACCATGCGGTCGGCCAGGAAGGGGATGTTGAAGCGCAGCTCGCGGGTGACGTCGTCGATCTCCTCCTCCTTGGGCGTGAGCAGGTCGAACAGGAACGTACCCAGCCCTCCCTCCTGCATCACCCGCGCCACGTATCTGTTCCTCGGGCTGTGTTGCGTGTCGTGTCGTGCTGTTTAACAATCTCAGGCCGACACACTCGCTCACGAGAGATCATGACCGGCACCGCACCTGAAGCGGCCGCTGCCGCTGCCGTGGGCGAACACAACGATGCCCTTGGCGCCGGGCGGAATGTTGAGGTTGCCCGAGAGGAAGATCCCGGGCGCTGCCTCCACCTTCACTTCGTCCGTCATCTTCTTCTCTTGCTGTACTGAGTAGTAGTGGTGTCTGCTGAACCACACAGCACACCACGCCAGAACGAGCACCACCACCGCGGTACATGTAAGCATTCGCCCACCCACAGCCATCCCCTTCTCGAAGTGTGTGGGGTGCTTGCCTTAGGGTTGTATTAAGGCGCTCGGCCTGTGCTGTGGTGAGTCTGATAAGCCTACCGGGTGGCCTGACAAGGGTGTGCGTCCTTCTGATCATCTCAGGTGGCGGTTCGTGCTACCCCTCTCCCCTTTGACCAATCGTTTAGGCAGTGGGCATTATTGGTGCGTTCCCTCGACCTGGTCGCCAGCCTTCCGTCATCGTATGGGCGACATGTGGTCCGAATTTCGCTCCCCCCAAACGCGCGTCCTGCAACTCCCAAACTCCCACCATACACGAGTACTACGAGTTGAGTACAACACACACGACACGTTCCACACCCATGAGGCGTTGTGAGCATCTTTCAGGCATAGAACCACCCATGATGGTTTACTTGGGGGTGTAGAAGTCGCAGATGTAGTGGACATCGTAGTTGGCGAAGGGCTGGTAGGTGCAGCTGCCGTAGGCACCAAGGTAAGCGCCAGCGCCGCCCACAATGGGCACGGTCTGGGGCTCGGACGCGAAAGTGGTTGCGCCCAAGACGACCAGCTGGTCGGCGCCGTTGTTGTAGTAGTGGGTGACGTAGCAGAGCTGGTAGAGGGGACCCTGGTTGTTTACGGCCGGTGTGACGATACAATGGCCTATGTCATGACCCACCACCTCGGTCTTCTCCTCGTTCCACAGCTGGTTTGCCCACACGTCTGACGAGGCGGTCAGCAGGCACAACGATGAGAAGGAAGGGATGCGTGGTGGGGATACCAATCATTAGCGGATCGCTCTCTTCGGTGCCGAACCCAGGGGTGGCGACGTCGGTGGTGGAGACTTCGAAGACCTTGATTTGGTGGTGCTTGGAGCCATCAGAGCGGGAGCCGGAAGCGGGGGGGATCATGCCTTCAAAGTTGAAGTTGATGGCGGTGTCGTCGCCCAGCGAACCGCTCACGGCGAATGCCAAAAGGGCAAGCGTGAGGCACACAAGCGCACACTTCATCTTCCTCTATCAAGTACTAACGAAGCTAGAGTGCTTTCGTGAGAGCACTTTTAAGACCACTTTTACGACCACCGTTACGGCACACAGCCACGAACCTTACAAGGACAACATTACTTTAATGCCTTTGGGCGCAAATACCCTGCAGACGGAGAGGCGAGGCTTTACTCAAAGGACATGACGCTGGCCTTCCTTCGGCGCTTGGGGGCGTCAGACGGACCCGAGCTGAGGTACTTCATGCGCGCCTGCCCATGAAAGCATGTAAGACATGGTGCAGCAGAGATCTTGTGTGTGTGGGGTGTGTGTACCCGGTACGATTCCAGGATGGGCATGGGCAGCCCGCTCATGTCCTGCGCCGAAGCCTCTGGAGGAGCGTAAGAACAGCGCAGGGGCAAGACAACACAGAAATAATAGGGGGAGGGAGAAGGTCAGGGGGAAATACCGGCGTAGCCCTGTGCTCCGACTTCCTCGGCGAGCTTTCGGCCCTGGTGTTGCAAGAGGGAAAGCAACGATGAGCGTTGGGGATGACTGATGATCGCAGCGTGGTGAACCACTTGGGGGGGGGGGGAGAGTAGCAACGCACCTCCTCTTCGGAAATGACAGAGGAACCCGCCGCACGACGCAGGTCAGTCTTGAGGGCCAAAATGATGAACGGCTTGGAGTGCGTCTGCACTTCGGGCACCCACTGCGGTGTGTACCGCGTCAGTGTGCCGCGTCGGCGGCCGAGGGTGCACGATGGGGACGAGGTGTTTGAACCTTGGTTTTGACAGAGGCGTAGGATTCGGGGTCGTCAACAGCGAAGCAGATGACGAACATGTCGGTCGACCCGGCCGCCAGAGCCYGCAGCCGCCGGTAGCTGTCCACTCCCATACTGTCCCACAGCGCTGCGTCCGGGGCAAATCAAGCGTCAACCAGCGTGGCGCAGGTAGCGGATCGGATAACAATCATCATCATCGTCATGGGGGTGTTGCATACAGACGCATACTGTGCGGCCGTCGATGGCCAGCGAGAGCTCCCTGTTCTCGTTCATCATGGGCGCGTGCAGGGGGAACGCATGCTCCGTCGCAGTAATCAGGTAGCTCGTCTGCGCGAGTGACAACATTGCGCCACACCCCGGTTAATCACTTATTACTCTATAGCTTTGCTCCGCGCCGTGACGTGAAAGCGTACTTTGCCCACAGTGTCGTCGCCCATGAACACCAGCCTGATGTTTTGCGAGTGCAGGCTCTCTCGTGCGGCCTCGGCACTCCGCGCCTCCCGCAGATCGTCTGGGTATGTCCAGGCTTAACGCGGACATGGCGGCGGCAGGTTCACTCAGAGCGAGGGGTGGGTGGAGTACCGATGACGGGCGTCAGCTCGGCGACGCTCGGCAGGAATGAGAGCAGCGCATTGTCGAACGCGACGCGCAACGCAGCGTTACCACATTGCAAGTGGATCGAATCCAGCGCCTGATCATGGAGGAGGTGGGAAGGTTAGGCCTGGTGTCAAGAGGCGCATGTCGTGTCAGTGGGTCGATGATGTGCGAAGAGGGTGGATCGGTACGCGGAGCTTCTGGACAATGTCGCCGTAGGCCGCAACGGCGGGCGGCGGGGCGCCGACCATCGCCTGCGCCAAGCGTGCGCACAGGCTCTGCCTCAGCGAATGCCACGTCAGCTTCGTCGCAGCACGCGCGCTTGACGCTGGGGTTCCGACGTCGTCGGTGAAGGCCGCCGTCGATGACGATGACGATGAAGAAGTGGAGGAGCCCGAGGTCGTCGCTTGCGCCGAGGGTGATGCGGTCGTCAAGGACGGAAGGTAGTGGCCGAGGGCGTCGGCAAGGTCGGCAAACTCGAACCGCATAGCTAGCTGGCGCAGTTTGGTCATCAGCTTCGCAGTGTGGGCGTCATCGTCGTCGTTGTCGTCGTCATGGTGGCGCACAGCCCCGCCGGCCAGGTTCGTGGCGGCGCGGTAGGCCGTGAGCGCCTTTAGAAGCACCGCCAGCTGGTGACCCGGGAGCTGGGCGTGCACCCTGGCGCTGGCCTTGATGCTCTGCTCGCTGTGCGCGCTCTGGGCGCCGGGAAGTTTATAAATATCAATTGAAAAATAAACCAAACTAAATAAATATAAATATAAATATAAATATAAATATAAATATAAATATAGCGTACCGATTGGTCAGCGTCGTAGATGCCGCCGCTGAATTGGAGGCTCGCCTCGAGGTCCTTGGCCTCGAAGCCGAGTAGCAAGAGGCCCGCCAGCTCGTGCATCGGTGCCAGGTCGGCAAAGAAGAGGGTGATCCGGAAGATGCGCGCCGCAGCTTCGTCGGCGACGGCCTTGCCCTTCTCCTTCTCCTCCTTCCCGCCACTGCCGCTGCTGCATCCCTTCTCCCTCGGCTGCTGCTGCTTGACCTGCACCTGGAAGCTCGAGTGCTGAAGCACCGGCTGCATCGACGTGAGAATGTCCTTGAGCGCACCCGAGATCTCGCCCAGCCCGAAGCTGTCCACGTTCTGTAGTGGCCCAGCGACCAACGCGCGGGCACGTCGTCAACTCCAGCCAACCAGCCAGAACCAACCAACCAACCAACCAAAAAAAAAAAAAAAAAAAAAAAAAGCCCAATGGTGATGGTGTGTGAGATGTGTGGGTTGATGATGGTAATGTGTACGGACGACAGGCAAGCAAACGAACCCTGGACGGGGTCGAGGCTGAGCTTGGCGTGAATGGCCGCGGCCTCCGCAAAGGGAGAAGGGCCCGCATTGATGTCGATGTCGACGGTGACATCGCTCGAGGCATCATCGGTTGCGGCAGCCTGAGCCGCGCTTCGTGCCTGGGCGAGGAAGGTCGTCCACGGCTGCAGCTTGGCGAGCGGGCTGACCGGGCTCCATTTTTCGCCCGGCTTTTGGTCTTGCTCGTTCAGCTGCTCAGACAACTCATGTGAGCACATGCACTAACACACACCAACAACAACAACGCAGAGGAGAAAAGAGCTGAAGGAGAACCTTGGTTCGCACGGCGGCCCACCAGCGTAGGAATCGAGACCACGGGATGACCTGCTCCGCTTCTTCTCCTCCGCCCGCGCGAGTCGCCAGGGCCTCCGCTGTGCGCGTCGCCTCGGCGTTGGTCATTGCCAGGCCCAGCATGTGCGCCAGGGCCTGCAGGTCGCCGGCGCGCAGCTTGCTACGCTCGCCCTGGGCGCGGTTGGACCAGAGGCCGATGTCGCCATCACGCGGTCGCCCGGCGAGCTGACGGTAGGCCTGGCGCGCGCGCCGGCGCTCCTCGGGGTCGATCGGCACCGGCACCATTGCCGCGGCCGCCGCTCTACTGTCGCGATCCTCCTCCTCGAGCTCGCGGCGCGCCTCCTCCTCTTCGAGCTCCCGCTCCTGCTGCTCCCTCTCGCGTCGCTCGTACAGTGCCAGCCGCTCGTGCAGGCGCTGGTAGTCCTCCTTGAGCCTCGCGAGCTCTACATCTCTCTCATCTCTCCTGTGTCATCAACCACCACCCATCAGCCGTTGATATCTGCCACACGCACCACCACCACCACCGCCACGTACCTTGTCGGCCAGTCCCCTCCGCTGCCGCTCCTGTGGAGCTTCTTGTGGTCGCTCGACGGGACCCTCGGGGCCGTGGCCTTGCTGACGACCGCGGCTGCTGGGCTCACCCCTCCATGGTCGAAAAAGGTGCTGATGCCCGCCTGGGGCGAGGGCACACAAGCACGCATTGAGCAGCCGGTTGGATTCACAACACCAGACAAGAACGAGACTTAAGGCACCTCAAGATTCCAGTTGGAGGATTCGAGGAAGCAGCGCGCGGTGGCCTCGTCGGCGCCTGTTATGCTTTGAAAGGACTCGAGCGTTTCCTTGTTGCTCATCTTCTTCACCTCCTTTGCGCTGAGTTTTACGTCAGCTCTTGCTCCTCTTCACCTAATAACTTTTTCTTTTTCTTTCTTTTTCCTTTTTTCTTTTCTACGAGGAAAATAACATCAAAAATCTCGCGCGGCTGCCATATCCATAGTCGGGCACTCGAGTGAGTTGAGTCCTCGCTCCCTGGTGAGACCTGAGCTCGGGCATAATGTGTGGTGCCTCATCTTGCCTGGCCTCTTTTAAATCACTGTTGAGCCCATTTTGTCTTGAGATTGTAATGTAGGACAACGGGTGGGCTGCAGATGGCAGAAGAGGTGGAAAACGACGAACCAGCTGTCTCGAAGGCATCTGCCGCCGGTGCCGATGACCATCGCCAAGAGCGCAGGGAGTGGTTCTCCTCGTCGGTGCTGCTGGCGGATCACCGGCACCGCCTTCTGCGCTACCACCCCGTCCGAGGCGTGCACCTCCACCTCCACAGCAACGCACACCACCACCACAGCAGCCACCACAGGGAGACGGACCCAAGTGAAACAGACGACGCCGATTGCGAGAGCGCAATGCCACTGCCGGCAGCCGACAAGTCGATCCCGACCGAGTGGCACGACGATCGCCGCTCGTTCCTCCTGCCCGGGTGGGGCTTGCACGCCCTGCAGTCGTGGGAGGTGTCCACGCGCGTGATGCGCCGCTGTCTGGCCAGCCTGCAGGACCCCAAGACCGGTACCTCCGCCGCTTGCTGACGTCAGCCACCCGCTCCGCCCTGACCGACTTCTGTGGTCGTGTGTGGCCGACGCGCGATGTGACCATTATTGTGTGCAGAAGTGGGATTGGTGGTGATGGTGGGCAGCGTCATGGGACTCGGTGCGTTCGAGCCCCGAGGTGGGACGTGTGACATGGCTGGCCCAGAGTTACTGACAAAAAACTGGCTGGGCGTGGCTGTGGCCTCCGCAGGGATGTACGAAGGCTACCTGCTCACCAAGAAGCGGAGCTTGGACATGGAGACGCTGCGCTTCATCACGCGGTACACCCTCCCGTTGCCCACTTGTTAGCTTGGGGGTCTCGCTCACGCTGCTGCGTATGCGCGCGCCATCAGGTATGGATGGGAGAACGTGTTGCCTTCGTTCATCTGGAAGACCAAGCAGGCGGCCACAATCGTGAGGGCGCAGGGCAGGGAGTTCCCCTCCAAGCTGCTGTGGACTCCCTCACACCCGATCACCTCCGAGGAGGCCTCACGCCAGGTGCGTACCAGGCGTGAAAGGTCTGCTGTTGGTCGAATACTGACGACTGACCGCGCCGCTCTCTCTTCAGTCGCTTATTCAGAGCCTCCAAACGATGCGAGCGATGGTGGCTGGATTCGTGGGGATCGCGCAGGTGTGCTCGCACCTACTTTCCTTGATTGAGTGCTCGCGTCTACCCGCCCGACCGAACCCTGTTAACTGTGTGAGTTACTGCGCGTGTGCGGGTAATGCCAGGCGTTCAACGTGGTGGCTCAGGGGATTGAGGCTTCACATCAGTATCGCCAAAAGGTGATGCATGGAAGAGAGCCCATGCTCACTTACTCTGGGCCGAAGGTACGCCCTTCGCCTCCGACTCGCTTTTCCCTTTTTTTGCTTCGTCTCACTCTTTGTTGGTGCACCAGGAGCGTGTGGTCCGACTAGGCGGCAAGTCCAGCGACTGCACGGAGCTGTCCGTGGAACTGGACGGCCTACACATCGTACCGATCGTGGTACCCTAGCTTCACCCATTAGTCCTACTACCGCTTGCGCTAATTCTGACCACCTTTACGACCTCTTGGCCTGCGTGGCTTGCAGGAGGACCCAGGGATTCTCCACGACTTCACACAGAAGGGCAAGTACCCGATCTTCTGGAGCATCCGCGCCCGCTCCTACGGCAAGAAGAAATCCGTAAGTCACTCCTCTTCGCTGTACGCTGAGAGGTGAAGTAGCTAACGTTTCCCATCAATTGTGATGGCACCGACACAGTGGAGCGGGTTCAACGTAGACCACAAGTGGCTCATACGCACGGAGCAGGGCAAGCGCATCCTCATCGTCGAAGCCGACAGCAGCGTCGGCGAGCAGTCGCTCTCCCTGCGACACGACCTCGACGAGGACCTCACCATTCAAGACGCCTCGCAGGCACCCCTCCTTAACCCCCATTCCCACCTTGGAGGAAGGTAACCCTCATCTACCATATGGGCCAATCATCAGGCCTTCTTCATGATCGAGCAACGGCTGCGCAAGGACCCGGCAGTGACCCCGGAGGACAAGGTCATTCGAGTCCTCCTGACCGATCCGCAAATGAGCATTGTACGTTTGCTCAGTTGCGTCAACATCTCGATTGATGAGTATAACACACACACCACACACACACAACTACATGCAGGAAACTGGAGGCGGCAATAGGTATACTGTTGCGGATCGAGTGCGAGAGCTACGTGAGGTCGATGTGCTGATCGACTCCAAGGCTCCCCTACTGCGCGCCATCTTGGATTGGGCCAACGGGTACCTTCCCCCTCTCTTATGCTCTCTCCTCCAGCCCCAGTGCCCCACCGCGCGCACAATACGCACCCTGACCTGCGCCCGTTTGCTCGCAGTAAATTTGCCGCGGGTGCGGCTACGCAGCCGGACAAACCGGACGAGCGTCCGGGTACGTCGCGCAAGAAGATCGTATTCGACACGACGAACCGGAGCTACTTCCGTACGCTCCGTGGCCTCTTGAGCCGCTTTGGCTTCGAGGTATGAAGACTTACGCTTAGGAAGCCTGTTGTTTGCTGATCACGCATTGTGTTGAGCTCAGGTTCTGGATGCGAGGGACACGGAGCACTACGACCCGCGTACAACTCCGCGGCTCGTGTACATGGAGACCACCTTTGACACGCTCAACACCATACGATCGCTCGTTAACGTAGGTGCGTACTATATCTTCTTCTTCTTCGCTCTTCATTCTCCAGCTCCGTGGGTACATGGCGTGAGCGCGGAAACTAAGGTTCGTCTGCGCTCAAAGGTTTGGTGCCGGCCAACCAATGCTGCGCCCTGGTGGATCGCAAGGAAGGCCTCGAGGTGGCCGAAGACATCAACGAGGCCCTCCTGAAGCGAGGTACACGTGCCACACGGCGAACGACGCTCACCCTGTCTACACCACTCCTAACCGCTCCTCTTCGCTCCTCCCTCCCCACTGGCCCAGTCAACCACAGCAAAAGTGAGGCGCCGCAGCAGATGAGCGTCATCTGCAGCTCGGTCATCTACGACAACCTATTCCGCCAGGTCCGCCTGCTTCTGCGCAAAGGCCGCACCCCGGCGCAGGTCTGGTTCCACTATTACGTTCCCTTATACCGCATTCCCACCCGCATATTCCCTGCGCAATGATGCTCACCTTCTACACCTTGCGCGTGCGTGCAGGTTCAAGAGGAGTTGGACAAGGTCTTCTGCTCCTACTCACTGGCCATGCCTGGCAGTCCTTCAGCAAGCACGCGCAAGGAGGCACCCACACTTGTGTAGTGGGAACCCACGTTAAAAAAAAACAAAAAGACAAAAAACAAAAAAAAACAAGTACATTATTTTTTCACTGGTGCGGACTTTGCGGCGTTATATCATTAACCCTGCTTTCTCGTGTTCCTGTTCTTTTGTTGTTCTTCTGGCCAAAGATGGACGGTTTCCGGTCGCACGCACTCTTGCTTTTCATCCTCATCTCCCTCTGCTCCGCCTATGGTGCACAATCCACTTTGCGTCTCATCAATCTCAGAACTGGATAGTGATTATGTTTTATTTATTTTTTTTTATTTTAATAAACAGGAGCCAAGATGTTTTCGTGCCATCTTCCCCGGGTGGCCGTCGAGCAGACGCACAAGGGAGAAGGCCTTCCCGCGGCCGAAGTGGAGATTCATCTCCGCTCGGCCACGGCTTTCGTCGATCCGCGCAGCGTCCACTGGTCGTGGTACGGTCCTCCCCCCCGCGAAGCAAAAGAACGAAAGCGGAGAAGGAAAGCGAAAGAGAGAAGGAAAGCGACGAGACCGGGACGGAATAATGAACGGCCCCCACGGCAACTGACAACCGCACCGGGGGAATACAGCATCGACGGGCGTTCGACCGAGCCGCAGCTGAACACGCCGGGCGGTGACTCAGGCGAGTTCATCGTGGCACTGGCCGTCTACGAGCGCGAACTGCAGCGGGTCGACCCCTCCGCGGCGCTCACCCGCGATTCCGTGCGCGACCTGCTCAACGAGTACCTGGGCAACGTCAACCGCGTCCGACGCTGGTACCTGCACTCCGACCTGGTACGCGCCCGTTTCTTTCTTCGCTCTTCGCTCTGTGCTCGTTGATCTTCGAAGCTTCGTGGCTCTCACACGCTTGTCTGGTTGTTGCATGTGGCAGCCCACCTTGGCCAAGCTGCGGACGGCGCTCAACGATTCGAGCTTTGACCCGAGCGGACCGGTGCCGGCGGAGCAGCAGGAAGCCGCGCTCGCGCTGCTCCTGCAGCCCGACTACGTGGGCTGCCCGCACATCCGCCTGATGATGCTCAAGCCGACCGACTACGAGGTGCGGACGGAGATAACGCAGTGGTACCTGGCCGCGTTCTACGACTTCATGTGGAACCACGAGGAGGGATCCAAGTTCAACCACATCACCGACCTCGAGGAGCTCGATGGCGCCCACAACGAGCGAGCCGTCGTGCGCCTGTTCCCCAACTACCAGCGCGTGGTCGACACCAGCTCCGACGTACGTGTCTCCCCGACCCCGCATCGGCCTGCATCGTTGCCGGGTTCTCTCGGCCCTTATCTCTTCTTGTGTTTCCGTCCGTGCCGTAGTGTATGGCGAAGGCTCCGCTGATTGCGCCGGCCACGAGCAAGGACTCGATGTTCATCTACCACGAGGGTTTCGTGGAGCTGGGCCTGCGCAACGACATTGCCCTCTTCTTTGCCGAACGCCTGGCCAGCGCCTCCCCCGCGAGCTTTGTTGTTGAGGTGCGCATCACGTCATCTCCCTGTATTGTGTGTGTGTGGTCTATGTGAGTGAGTATGTGTTTCTAAGGCGCATGGCGATGCACTAGGTCGGAAGGATTGTGAGCGTGCAGATGGCTCTGACGACGTCGGCCGTGGGTGCGGCGAATACCGCCTACACCGCGGAGCTGCTCATCGACGAGCCCAACGCGTGGGAGCCGCCCATCCCGGGCGGCGAGAGCGGCATGGTGGCCTTCTCGCTCACGCTGATGGTCTTCTTCGGCGTACTTCTCGGCGCCGCCATCGTCATTGGCCTCCGACAGCGGAGACACGAGCTCGAGTACTACGGCGCCTGAGCCACACACGCATGAACAACCACTGCTCACTCCTGTAACTCATTTCTTGTGTGTCATAATGAAGTGCAAACATAAAAATGTGACAGGACACCACCTGCCTCGTCAAGAGCCAGAGTTATTTTGCCTTTTTTCCCACAGTTTTCTTATCTTTTTATATTGGTTGTTGATTTTGTTTTGTTTTTCTTTTTGATTATTACCCACTTTTCGCACAACAGCAAGGCAAGATGAGCCTGCTGCCTCGCGATTCGATCAAGGTGATTGCCGAAAGCGTAGGCATAGAAAACCTTAGCAATGAGGTTGCCGTTGGCTTGGCGTCCGATGTTGAGTATCGATTGCGCGAAATCATCCAGGTCCCCCCCCCCGCATCGCACCATTTGTGCTACTCTTTGGAGGCCTCCTTCTAAGCCAGTGCGCTGCAGGAGGCGATCAAATTCATGCGTCATTCAAAGAGGGACAAGATGACCACAGAGGATGTCAACAACGCCCTTCGCCTGCGCAACGTCGAGGTTTGACCTCCTCTTGCACTCTACCCTCTCCTCGTTGATTTCAATCTGCATCTGCGTCCATGGCTCAGTGCCCTTCCTTACCCACGCTGGCCTACTCTCTCTCAGACACTCTACGGCTTCTCGGGCAACGAACCGCTCAAGTTCGTGAAGGCCGGTTCGCTACCCTGCTTTCACCAGCTGCACCATGACCCCTTCATGCAGCTGTGATTCACACTTCTTTCTTTCTCGCTTGCTTGCAGTCGGTACGAAGGACCTGTTCTTCATCGACGACCGGGAGATCGACTTCACTGAGATCATCGCGTCGCCCCTCCCCGAGGCCCCGCGCGAGAGCTCCCTCTCGGCGCACTGGCTCGCCGTTGAAGGCGTCCAGCCGGCCATCCCTCAGAACCCCACCCTCCAGATCGAAACGGGCGATGCCGGTACCGAATGGACTCAGCGAACTGCTGCTCGGTGGTGCCACTGGCAAGCCAGCTCTGGACTCACCTTCTTCTTCTTCTTCCAGCGCTCAAGCGAAAGCGGGCCGCCGCGGCAGAGAGCGACCTGCAGGTGCGGCCCATCGTCAAGCACACGTTGTCCAAAGAGCTGCAACTCTACTACGAAAAGATCACCAAGGCTGTCAAAGGTGCGCTCCTCTCTCTCTTTTTCCGGTTCAACCGAAGCGAACGTGAGGCTCACTCGACAGTGGCATCGGCACTCAATAGGCACCAGCGAGAAGGTGGCCACGGCGGCTCTGAACAGCCTTGCGACAGATCCCGGCATCCAACAGCTCCTGCCCTACTTCACACAGTTCATATCGGACGAGGTATGTGCCCTCGGCGGCCTAGTCTCGCCTCCCAACCCTACTGACCTACTATTTTCTTCCCTCGCTGTTGCAGGTGACGCACAATCTGCACAACCTGGCTTACCTGAAGAACCTCATGCGCATGGTCCGGGCACTCCTGCAGAGCAACAACTTGCACATCGAGCCCTACGTACCTCTCCTCTTTTTTTTCTCCCAGCCACTGGTGAGAGAAAGACGTACTGTGAGACTCACCATCGCTCGTCGATATGCAAAAAACAGTTGCACCAGCTTATGCCGCCTATCTTGACCTGCCTCGTCGGGCGCCGTCTGTGTGAGAACCCGAACGAAGACCACTGGGAACTGCGGGACTATGCCGCCTCTCTTGTCGCTCTCATTTGCCTCCGGTGACCTTCCCCTGTCCTCATTACCTTTCGATTTGCTTGTGTCGTGTGTGTGTGTGTGTGTGTGTGTGTGTGTGTGTGTTTGTGTGCTGATGGCTCCACTCGTCGTGCAGGTTTGGGAAGGCGTACACGAATCTGCAGCCGCGCATCACGAAGACGCTGATCAATGCGTTCTTGGACCTGTCGAGGCCGCTCACTACCCACTACGGTGCGATCGTGGGGTTGAGCTCGCTCGGGCACTACGTCACGCAGCTGCTCATCCTGCCCAACCTCAAGTCCTACTTGACGCTTCTCGAACCCGAGCTCAACGGCACCAACGCCATCCGTCGGCTCGAAGCCAAGAAGTGCTATGGCGCTTTGCTGGTACACACGACGACACACGACGACACACGTCGATATTCTCATTTCTCACAATGTACCTTCTTCTTCCCAGAAAGCGGCAGGGCGCTATCTGGAACAGAGCACTTCGGCCGCGTACGCGGCGGCCAGGTCTCCGGCCGTCAAGAAGGAAAAGGAGGACGGCGTGGAGAGCAACGGGAAGGAGGACGGCATGGAGATGGAGGACGGAAGTGGCGAAAAAGAAAGCAAAAAGGGAAAGGAGAAGATGAAGGAGGAGCAGAGCAACGGCAGCGCAGCAGAGGGGGTACCACCGGCCATCCCCGCCGCCATTGTGCCGCCGCCCGAACACAGAGCCGCGCTGGAGAAGCTCATGCCCGACCTCACCACCCACTACCGGGAGCTCTTCGACATATTCGGCGAGAGTCTCTCCTCCTACCTCTTCCAGGGCGTCTCTGCCCCCATCTGCGACGCCTTCCTCTGACCTTCCGCCCACTTGGGGGTGCCGACAATCAAAATAAAAATTCATTTCCTCGAATCTGGAGAATTAGTGGAATGAATTCATTTGGCGGGAAAGGAGCAAGAGAGTGGCGGGAAACGACCAAAGGCCAAACATCACGTAGCAGAAGATAAGAGCAAGCCGAGGATGCCGCAATCAGGCCGAATCGAGCGAATTGAGGTGAGTTATTGGCAATTTATGGAAGACAAGGCCAATTGATTCAATCAACAGACGGATTAATTAATTGTTTATTTCTTGAATGAAAGGTGTTCAACTTCAAATCATACAAAGGTGAACAGACCATTGGCCCATTCCACAAGTTCAGTGCCGTAATTGGTCCCAATGGCGCCGGTACCTGATTGCCCTCCAATTCTCTTCATTTCTAGACACGCTACTGGCTGACACTGGTGCGGTTGTTCATCCATCGCAGGCAAATCAAATCTCATGGACGCAGTGAGCTTCGTCCTCGGTGTGAAGACGAAGCAGCTGCGCGGCACGCGCTTGAGGGATCTCGTGTACCGCGTTGAGGGAGACCAAATGGAGGGCACTGAAGAGGAGAGAGCGTGGGTGCAACTGGTCTTCCTTCACGGACCAGAGGGCGAGGAACGAGAACTGCTCTTCAGGCGCGAAATCACACCAGCCGGAAGCAGCGAATATTCAATCAACGGCAAGGTGGTCTCCTGGGACGCCTACGATGCCCGCCTTCAGAAATTCGGCATCCTCGTCAAGGCGCGCAACTTCCTCGTGTTCCAGGTACACCTGCCCTGCCCCGGTGGCCTTTTGTTGTTTATTATTCTTTATATTCATCTTTTATCGTTAATTATTTTATTATTTATTATTCACCTTTTTTTTATTGACCTCCACCTTGTCTGGCCTCTGCCTTCGCTGCCGCTAGGGAGACGTTGAAAGCATTGCGTCGAAGTCGCCAAAGGAGCTGACCGCCCTGATAGAGTCCATTTCGGGCTCGGACCAACTCAGCGAGGAGTACGACCGTCTCGCCGACGAAAAGAACAAGGCCGAGGAGAACACCATCTTCAACTTTCAAAAGAGGAAGGGTATCTCCGCCGAGAAGAAGCAGTATAAGGAGCAGAAGGAGGAAGCCGAGCGATTCAATGAGCTCGTTAAGACCCAGGTTCGCATTCTCTCCATGCTCCTCCTCCTCCTCCTCCTTCTCTCTCTCTCTCTTGTC
>CACVKS010000709.1:0-14447 GCA_902749335.1 Acanthamoeba triangularis
CTCCCCCCCCTCTTGTGCGCAGCCAATTCACCACCAACGCGCCTGTGATCGTTGCATCTTTCTGGGGTGTAGCGACGTAGCGACAGTGTCGGCCTCGCTGCACCAGCTCGAGCGAGCGTCGCTGCTGGTCCAGGGCCGCATCGTCCGACTTCGTTCCTTCTACCCTCGGCAACACCACACCGCCGACCACGCAGCGCAGGTAAGCGCAGCGCGCACTGGTGAGGTAGACTTTGAGAGTAAGGGGGTCTCTGGTCGCCTCCCTGGCGTGTTTCATTTGCACCGTGGGCCACAGTTCGACGAGGGCGACGGTGGTGGTTCGGCGATCTCCCGCAAGCGCAAGCTCGTGGACGCCTCTGTGTTGGTCGACTTCAGGTCCGGCAAGGCGACTCTCGGACTCGATCTAGGGTTGACCAAAATAGAGTCGAGAGCCGGGTCCAGCGGTGCGTCACCGGCGACCACGGCCACGACTGGGACTACCATTGCGACTACACAAATCGCAGAGGTCGGCGATGGCAACGGCGATGGCGATGGCGGCGGCGGCGGCATGTCGGGCCTGCCGTGCTTCCCCACCTCATCGCTGCCGGCCAGCTTCGACGGCCTGCTGCCCACGGTGGCGCTCTCGATCGATATCGAGGGGCTCAACCGGAACGCCACCTGCGACAACGTGGTCCTGGTGGTGCCTCTCGACATCGAGGCCTCCACTCGCGTGGCCCAGCGCAAGCGCACGGCCCGGCGCCAGCTTGGCACCAAGCGGCCGCGGCTCGACGCAAGCGACGACGAGAAAGGAAAGGAGCAGCCGCAGCAGGAGGAAGACGGCGTGGTCGATGACAAAGGAGCGGACTTGCCAACGTCGTGGAGCGACGACGAGAAGGAGGAGGTCGCCTTGATGTCGCTGGTCCGCTACCTCGCCCTGCAGTCCCTCGTCACGCCCGACGAACACGCCGAGCTCCGCCGACTACTCGCGCAGGCCGCCGCCGGCACCGCCCACGAGCCCCGAGGGGAATCAGCGCAAGCGGATGAAGAGGACAAAGACGAAGAGGGAAAAGCTGGTGATGCGGGCGCGCAGGAGGAGAGCAGCGACAAAAGGGACCACGCGTGGTGGCCGGGCGAGGAGGTGCGGCGATGGCTGGCCCAGGCGGTCGGGCGCGACAAGCGATTCGTCTTCCTGCTGGAGCTCTACGCGCGGCCCGGCCAGGTCGTGGAGAAGGTGGCCACCGCGATCTTCCCGCCGACGGCTCACCCTCACCCGGCGCAGACCAGGCCCTCGTGACGACCACTCGGGTGCGGGTCAGTGCGTGTCGTCCATGCTCACCCGTTCGGCTCTGCGGGCAGCTGCCACACCCACGCACGGCCGTCTGCGCTCCACACGTGTTATCCAGACCGCTTGGCTGCGGCTGCTTTAGTTGGGAAAGTGGGGAATGCACGAACCGAGAGGGCACACGGAGCGGGAGAGTAACCAACGGTTGATGCAGTGCAGGTGGAACGCGTGGTTGCACTGACCCCAAGCAATGGTGCACTCCTCGCACTCGTACTCGGGATCACCGTCGAGCGCCGCACACTCGATGCCTGGCCAGCTCCCACAACAACACATGAAGCGAGAAGAGGAAGTAGCTTCAGCAGTGATCAGGCTCTGCGCGCCTTCCAAGGGCATGGTGCGAGGGTACAGGTGTCTAACAAATGGTTGCGGCATATGGGACAGCCGGGCGCACCGCCACCTGGGGGAGAGTGAATGAGCAGGTAGAGTAGCAGATGCTTGGGGGGGGGGGTAAGGTGCTGCTCTACCCCAAGTCCATGTAGCCACAGCTCGCCACCGCACCACCTCGAACTTGTGCCCCTGGTGCGTTCTTGTCTCCTCCATTTGGCCCGCCTCCAAAGAGTCTTGTGGCTGACGAGACGCAAGCCGCTCTCACCGAAAACTTTTTCCAGGACAGGAGAAACAGGGGTGTGCGCGAAAGGAGTAAAGGACTTTCGGATACGGCCATACTGCGCAGAAAGCACCGCTTCCCATCCGAACAGCGAAGTTAAGCTGCGCCAGGCGGTGTTAGTACTGGGGTGGGCGACCACCCGGGAATCCACCGTGCCGTATCCTTTTTTTGTGCTTTGCTCTCATCCTCTCGTCCTTCTCTCGTTTCTCGAGGTAGAGTGAGCGCCCAGCGATAGTGCGTGATGAGTACTCCGAACATGCAACTTGATTAGCGAAACGTGTCTTTTGACCGTCGTCCCATCAGGCGTCTACGCCAGTGTCGTCGCACTCGTCGTCTATGCTACCCAGCACCACTGTCTCTCGCTCACGACGCTGTCGGAGTGTGAGCGGCTCCGACACATGCTCGATCAGCAGACGAAAGAAGAGTCGGTTGTCTGTGACACACGGCAACGTGAGCGTCGTGTGTCATGCCGCGTCATTGATTGCGTGCGTGTTGGTGTAGAGCCCGTACTGAGAATTTCTCGATGTTCCACGCCTTCGAGCTCTTCGATCCGCAATTCGAGGTCCTGGCGCCATTCCGTGCAGTAGTTGAGCGAAACGTAGGGCACCGTACCGTCGCCTGAGCGGTGGCCGTGCAGTCCAGTCGAGCTCCTCAGGGTGCCCTGCACCGTGTCCTTCGTTTCATACCCGATCCCCTGCAATGCATCTTAAATTCAGCCTACAAGCCGCACAACCACCGGCCAGCGCAGAGCCGCGGACCTCGCGCATGGCGTAGCCCTGGAAGTCGGCCGTTTCCCTGACGTCCCGGTCAAACACCAGTTCGCCCTTACGGTCTCGTCGGTAGAAGTAGAACATCTCCGTGTCCAAGTTGACCCCTTATCAAAATGACCAGTTATCGTGTAAGTCGAGCTGATAGCACCACAACAGCGCTTACATGAATGTTGCTTTGGGCCAGGCAAGAAATTTGGTACCGTAGATAGCAAACAGTCGCTTGACCGGCGGAGCATCCGGCATGCGGCCCCACACGCTGTTTCGACGGTAGTACGCCTCCAGATTCTCCACTTGTTTCTGTTGGCGGCGAGGTCATGTAGATGAATGGTGCAAGCAGATAGCAAGAATTGATAGATACCGAGGCGCCGGCGAGGGCTAATGTCTGGGTGATGGTGAGCGGCAGGTGGGCCTCGCTCCCCTCAACCCGCAGGTGGACGAACTCCCGCGGTACTTCGAAGTAGCGCGTCTGGGCCATCGGCATGATCATACCCGTGCTCCCTGTGTGTGATCGGTCAGGTGGGCTAGTGAGCCGCCACCACAGCTCGACATGGAGCCAAGCCAGTTCGTACCGAGCGACCGGATGAACGCTATGCCCTCCTCCTGGCGCAGAAGCGCCTCCATACCCATCCGCTCTCCCGTGGCCTGCATACGCCAGGCGTCACCGGTGGTTATGGCGCGACGAGAGGGGGTGCGGTGGTAGGTACCAGGCTTCGCACGATCTTGGGCGCGCCGAGGAAAGGCGCGCCGACGGCGACGTACGAGTGGACGTGCCGGTCGATCCACTGGTGGCCGAGGTCGCCCTCGCTCTCGACAAGCAGGTGCAGGAAGTACTGCAGCACCCGGTTGCCCATGGAGTGGGCCACGATGACCACCGGCGACTGGCAGCGCTCGGCGGTCTTCTCGATGGTCGTCCGGAGCTGCGAGAAGAATCCGTCGCGTTCCTCCAGCATGTGCGGCGGCAAGCGCCAGTCATACTGTGTGGAGATAAGTCAGGTAGTCGTTCGCCCACTTTCACGCAGGCACACACACGTACAGGCACGGCGACGAGATCCGAGTCGGTGTAGCCGAACTCGTGCAGGTTCTCAATAAGCGGACCCATCACCTGTTATCAACTTTGGCCAATCAGTGCACCCGGCGATTTGTGGTGTGTGCTCTCATCGAGAAGCAAAACAAAAAAAGAGAAGAGAAGAGCGCACATAGGAGAGATTGTTGGTGAGGGCGCCGGGGCTGAGGTACGCGCAACCGTCCTTGCCGGGCACAGGGCGCACGCGAATGCCCGGCGGATCGCTGCAGCCGTCCTGCTGCAGACACACGTGCCTCACCCACTCGTTCTGTTGGAGTCGAACCACGATTCGTCAGCGGAAAGAAATGGGGAGCAGGCAGGGAGTGGGTGGGAGTGTTCATATAATTACTCGAAACTGGGAGTCGGCGGAGCCCTCGTCCGACGCATCTGGGTCGATCCGCTTGCTGGATGGTGGTCATCAGCTGCAACCAGACCAGATGACGCGAATTTGGCGGAGAGTAGTAGTCTGAGAGGAAAGTACCTGACGGAGGGCGAGGAGAAGAGGCTCTTGAACTTCTGGGAGCCGATCTTGGCGAGGGACAGCCAGATCCACTCGCCCACCCACTCGGGATTGCCCTCTTCGACCTGCAAACTAGACGACGCCAGACCTGACAGGGTACACCACGCACACGCAACGATTGATCACTAACGCTCAGGTACCGCGGCAAGTTGTTGGGCAAGGCTCGTACCGGGAAGGAGGACGATGGGGTACTTGGGTACGAGACCCTCTTGCGCCATGCTGCGGCCCATGCGCGAGGGCAGGGACTTCTCGGCCAGCGGCGAGCACACTGTCACCCATTGATCGTGCCACACGCCAGGCGCCCAATCCGAGAGCACCAGCGTGTGATCGCCGATCAGCTTGTCACTCCCCGCCCATTTGGCGCTCAGAGTCAACACAGGTCTACCCTTGACTCGCCAACAAGTCAGTGGAAGGGGCAGCTCTACGCTGCGTACCGAAGATGACGTGGGACCACAGGGACAGCTTGACGCAGTCGGGCACGTCCGATGGAGACGACGAGGCGGACGGATAGAGGAAGAAGTGGAATGTTTTGTCGAAGCGAGGCGCGGTCTTGTTTTTGCTCACCATCGTGCGCCCCTCCTGCGCAGCCAGTCAGCCAGCCAATCAGATATCAGACGCACACTCGCGCTCAGGCCTGCCATGTGGGCGGGTGTGGTGTACGGTGACGCCGAGCGCGATCTCGGGGATGTCTCTCCTTTCGCCGGTCTTCTTGGACTCGCCTTCCTTGGCCGTGGGGTGGAGCGGAGCGAGCGAGTCGTCGCTGCCTCTCTGCAGGTGCAGCTGCACATAGCACGATGCCTTGGCCGCCAGGTCGCGGCACTCGACCACTGTTCTCACGCAAGTCAACCCACGACACGCACGACACACTCGCGCGAGCGACAGACAACAAAGCATCGCAGGCGGTTCCCTGACCTTCGATCTGCAGGTAGCCTTCCCAGTGGCCCTGCGGCGGATGGTAGAGATAGCGAATGTGGAGCTGCCCCGTGGAGTAGAGCTTCTCGCGCTTGACTCGATGCGTTGTCCGCTCCTCCAGCTGTTGTTTCTTCAACCGCCTGCTGAGATCGCTCTCGGCCACCGCGTCCATCTCCAAACCTTCTTTTTGATTGGTCTGTTTTGTGGCGCGCGCATGCAGGTGCGTGATGTGAGTTTAGAGTGGGCAGAAAGACAGGCAGAGAGCCGGAGACATGCGTGCCTTGAAATCAACTCGCAGTTGAATAGCCCCCGTTACAGCCACACCGCGACTGTTCTCCGTGGGGTGCAGCGGAAACCAATGCTCCACCGACTTGTTGCGCGGAAGAGTGTGGCGCTCCAGACAAATGCGACCCTGCATCGTGATGAGCGATTTTGCCACAAAGGCATGATCAGAGTCCTCCTTCGTACCAGGAAGACGTCCGAGAAGATTATGTTGTGGTGCCATAGGCTCAGCGTCACCCCGGCACACGAGATAGGCAGTTCGCTGTAGGTCGGCCAGTGTGCCATGAGTAAACCGCCCATCGCACAGGTTAACGATCATCATGGCCAAGAGGTGCGGGTACAAGCAACACTCCTGGTCGTGCCACTGCGGGTCCAAGCTGCGCCCGTTGTGCGCCGTGAGCGTGCGGGAGACCTGGCCGATCTTCTTGAACGTGGTATCGTACATGGTCAGCCGGCAAAACGCGTCCGGGATATCTGCAGGCATGCACACCTCGCATCGTCAGTCGACTCTGATGAAGGAGAGACGGCGTGTGAGAAAAGTGAACCACTTTTCTTGATAGTGGCGATGCTCATCGCTTGAAGTGGTGTCACGCGCAACACAACGGGCGCCTCTGGCGGCTGCACAATGAAGAATGTCAGACATACTTTTGGCCACAGTGCAAAGAAAGGGGTTGAAAGTCAGCCGATCACCTTGTCGTGGAGACAGTTGATGAGCATGGTGTCGGCTGCGAACTGTGGGTGGGACCCGACAAAGTCCAGGTAGTCAGCCAGAGCCTTCTTCCGCTTCTGGCCATCGGTGTCCCAGTTGAGTATTTGTAGCTTGTAGGGAAACGAGGGCAACTTCAGCTTGGGCTGGGCCTTCTCCAGCTGCACTCAACGCAATCAAAGGCCACACGCAAGCGATGAGCATAGTCAGTTGATCGTCGACACGCTCACAGCCAAGGTGAAGAGGGATATCCGCATACATGGCAGTGGAGTGCATGCAGCTCGCGGTACCGCTTGCTCACTCTGTGCCTCCGAACCACGGGCGTGGCCGCAAGGTCGGGGCTCCCTTGGAACTGTGACGTTACATCGAGCTCGTACACCTGTCCAACGGAGTAGAGGGCAGTTAGCAGTCACGTTTGTCCCACCTAGGAAGAGCTGACCTGGAAGAACGTCTCGCACCATGTATGCTTCGTCGATGTTGCTGAAGGTGTAGCCTCTCCGAAGTGCCACTGAGGTGATGCGCATCACCGAGTACAGCTCGGGCTCTGCTTCCTTGGCCTTTGGCAGCTCCTCGCCTTCAGCTTTGCCCCCGCCCCCTGACGAAAACAATACACGCGTTCGTCACAAAGAAAGAGCGGCTCGCCCCGGCGGACGATGATATGAGTGCGAACGGTGGGTACCTGATGAGGGTTCAAGGTGGTCCTTTACCCCGACACTGTGCATAGCCCTTGGTCCTACCCGACGTCGAGGCTGCCCCTTTGCCTTTCAACCCCGACCCGCGGCCAATCGCACCACGGCGAACCGAAAGGAAGTTTAGAATTCCTCTTTGTCCCTCGCCCACGGCTTGGGATTTGTGGCTTTTTTTTTTTTTTTTTTTTTTGCTGCTATGTAAGGAAGACAAAGTCACGTGGGGACGACAACAAGCCAGCGCGCATCACGCGGGGAAGCCCTCCCTGACGCTGCTCGACCAGGAGAGGCCTGCCCGGCTTCGTCCCAACGGGCCAGAAAAGTCCTGCGACGGCGTGAGAGAACAAGGGGAGTCAGTGTTTCGATGAAGCGAAGCAGATCAGCCTTGTCACGTCACATCGTCTGCTCTACGCAAGCTTACCATTGCTCGAATGCTGCTGTCCTCGTTGGCCGAGTACTGCACGAGACGGACAGACCGCAATGTGAGCGAGTGTACTCAAGCGTGAGTGTGTGCTTCTTTGTGTGCATGCGGTAGCGGTAGGTGTTACCAGAACGTTGTCGTAGACGAGAAGGGCGTGCACGCAGCTGGTGCCGACAGAGCTGAGTTCGTTGTAGCATTCGTTCTTCTCCCTGTCCCATATACGCACCTTTCCATCCATCGAGCCCTGGCACAAATTCGAAAGCGAGAAGTGAGCGCCACCAGTGAATGGTAAGGAGGACGAGTCCCGTCGCACCGAGAAGAGGGTGGTGTCGTCAAGTGCCAGGCCATAGACCCACGACGTGTGGCCGGTGAGTCGGCACATGAACTTGCCCGCGCGAAGATCAAAGACCGCAATGTGCTGGTCCTCCCTGCGCAGGGCGATATGGCGAAGTGTCAATGCCCAGGGCGATACTCTTATTTCGTAGTAGACAAAACAGTTGGGTGGCGTACCTTCCACCGTACACGAGCTCTTGAGCAGGGTCGTAGCGGATGGCACAGTACTTGTCGCCGGGGTGGTCTCTCAAGACCATCGCACATTCCTTGTCCCTCAGGCTCCACAGCCGCACTTGCTTGGCGTGAGCAATCTCCTCTGGTAGGCATACATACGCGAGTTGGGCTCAAAAAGTACCAGTTCTGTCCCAAGAGCCTGTGACAAGCCGATCTTCGTGAAAGCTAAGGCCGGTTACCGCGCCGTCATGCCCTCTAATCGTGTCCATGTGGCAGCCCGTCTCTAGTTCCCTGGTTATTTGTTCGATGATCTGAGTCAGCGTCGCTGTTTCAGGAACGGTGCTAAGCGTGGTGGCTACCAGATCTTAATGCTGTTGTCGTTTGATCCGCTCACGACAAGTCCTCGCGATTTGTCGACTTGGCAGCACCGAATGTAACCGATCTCGCCCGGTCGTGTCAGCGTTGTCAGGCTGCTGTACGTGTCTAGATCCCAAACTGCGAAGGTAGAGCCAGCCCACACGGGCTTCCTTAGCACGAGAACTCCGAGCCGTGGCCACTTTGAGAAAGAGAGTTGGGGCAGGGTACCCTGAAGCGTAGTGTCCCACGAGCCTGTGACTGCCAGGTTCTGGTTGATGCTCAGGCATGACACTGAGGCACCACGAGGTGTTATGTAGTGAGGACTATGCGCAGCTGCAAGAAGAAGAGAGCGCCTCGTACAAGTGTGCTTGTGGGCAGGAATGCATCTCAACAATTTCCCCGTAGAAATGTCAACAGCGAGCATCTTGCCTGAAGATAATGAGAGTAAGAGAGAGGAACTGGTGCCCGGTAAGGACAGCAGACGTACCACGCATGGTCCCTCCAATGAGGATGTCTTTCTCAGCATACACGCCCTAGGTAATGTTAAAGTGGGGGAAATGCGTCGATTAGCCTTCATTGTCAAGTTGTGCCTTAGACGAGGCGGGCAGGGGACGAACCAGACACCCAATTCCGCCTAGGCCACGGTTCATCTCGCTGAAGTCCTCTTTCAACGGGTCCGCGTCATTATCAGAGTTTTTATGCTGTTTCGTGGTGAGAGGAAGGTGTAAACAACCACTTGCATTCCAAGGCAATCGCAGGCCAATAGTCGCACCTCGTAGTGTTTGCGAGCGAAGTGGCTGGGATTGTACACGGTCACGTGAGGCGGCTTGCCATAGTCCGTTTTAAGGCGCCCCAAATAGAGCCACTTCCAGCCAACCTGAGAAAGGCAATAAGTGCATTGGTTGGGGTTGTGTCTACGAGGGAGATCATGGAGGGCAAGTGGTGCATTTTGGATGGACTGGGCAGATGGCTGTCGCTTGCTGAGCGAGAAGTAGAGCTCCTTCCACAGCTCCTTTTCATCCGTCAGCCTGCTGTAGTACTGCAATCGCAAAGCAGTAACGATGTCAAGTAGAAGAGTGTGAGGATATGCAACAGCACATGCAGGGAGCGAAAATAGGGGGGTACCCTGCTGGTTTGTGCAAGCTGGCCAAGGTCGCGAGCGGAGAGGAAAGACAATATATGCAAAGCAACCTCCTCGGGTATGTCATATAACCAGGAGGTCTGGAGAACTCTCAAGTCCTCCTCCTCCTCTTCTGCTACTAGGTGCAGATGGCAGATTACATCATTGAAATTCCTTCTTTTGTAGTTGAGATGAGAAAATGCTCGCACCTGGGCAGCTCGTGGGCTCCGCTTGCGTGGTATGTGTGGCGGACTTTTCCTCCCTCTTGGGCAGGAGCATGCGCAAGAAGGGCAGCATCTTGCGGCACTCAATCAAAGAGGCATCAAACGTCTGGAGGTGGCCACCGCGGCTTTGTTTTGTTTGTTTTTTTTTTTTATTTTTTGTGCCCTTTTCCTTTCCCATGTTTGTTGTCGACGAGCGCGACTACAACACCCTTCTTCCTTCCTCAGGCGAAGGTCTTTCTGTGGATGGCAGCCTTGCCGTCCTCCTCCCACTCTTCGCTCGAAACCCACATCTTCTTGAACGTAGCGAGGGACGCCAGGATCGAGCCGCCGATCCACGTCGAGTAGAGACGCTCAGGCGGCGCCGAGATCTTGATCTTAATATTGGCCGGCGCCAGACCCTTCACCTCGTCCAGCAGACGATCACCGAAGCCTGATGGTTTGTTTGTTGCATGAGGTGAAGGAACGTCAGCACCACCATACCACACGCATAGCCACATGGGTGTACGCACCAGGGAAGAGCGTAGAGCCGCCGGAGAGCACGATGTTTTGGTAGAGCACGTTTCGCAAGTCAACATCGACCTGTATAATTCAGTGGCCATGGAGGTGAGTCATTACTCCCGAAGACAAGAAAGAACGACGGACCTTCTGGATGGAGTTGGTGATGGTCTCGTGGATGCCGGGGTACTCTTCGCCGATCAGCTCGGGGTTGAACAAAACTTCGGGCGCGTTGAAGCGCTCCATGCCCACCTCGATGACGTTGCCGTCGGGAAGCTTGTAGTTGACGTGCACCGGCTTTTTGCTCTTCTCAGATTCCAACAGCTCCTCCTCTTTCTGCAGACATGAATGAGGTAGAGGATGACAAGGCGGTGAGAAGGCGGTGAGCCACTAGTAGGTGGGGAGACGAAGCAGAAGCAGGGTAATACGAACCTTGGGGTCAAACGCGACGTAGCACACGGTCTCCTTGATCTGTCTGACAATCTCCCGCTCCGCGCTGGTGTGGAAGTTGTAGCCAGCGTGCCTCAGCAACGTCTGCAGGTTGTGTGTCACATCCCTGTTGTTTTCGAATGTGTGAGCAAACGTGCAACTTCACCACAGCACTGAACGGGGCTGGGTATGTTGGACTAGGTGTAAGCTACCTTCCAGCAACATCGATGCGCTGAATGGCATGAGGCATGGCAAAGCCCTCGAAGATGGGCACAGCGTGTGAGACACCGTCGCCCGAATCGAGCACGGCACCGGTCGTGCGACCCGATGCGTACCTACATGTAAAGCAGACGATTGTGAGTTGGCTCACAACTCAACGTTGGGCCGCAACCTCGCGTGAGTAAGGTGGCAATGGGCAAGAACGCACAGGCTGAGCACTGCTTGAAGCGAGACGTAGAGCGCGGGCACGTTGAAGGTCTCGAAGAACACCTCCGCTGCCTTCTCTCGGTTCTTCCGCGGGTTGAGCGGCGCCTCAGTGAGCAACACCGGATGCTGCGGCCGTGCCACGTACAAGCGGATTAGTGCTCCAAGGCGCAACTTCACCTGATGCTGGTGTAAGAGGCAGAGGGAGTGCGCACGTCCTCGGACTGGATCTTGAGCTCAGAGTAAGTGTGGTTCCATATGTGCTCCATTTCGGTCCAGTCGGTGACGATGCCGTGCTCGATCGGTCGCTTGAGCTTGAGCAGTCCGCGCAGCTCCTCGGCCTTCGACCCGACAAAGTATTCGCCCTCTACTGCTCCCGCCATTATCCTCTTGTGCTTTGGCTTGCCCACACTTTCTCGCCCCACGCCACAAGATCAGAATAACGAGAAGAGGAAAGAAGGGAAGGCGATGACCGCTGGAGATGGATGACGCTAGGGCGAGCAAGTGAAAGCCTTGGATTGGGGGGGGGGCACACTACGTACATAGTGTGGAAGTTCACTTTGGGTGATTCATCGCCAGCAAAGCCAGCCTTGAGCACGCCCGAGCCCTGCAGCGAGTAGATTCAGCGTGAGAATTGCCACAATGGCCATTCGGGTAGACGATGCCAAAATTTGCGCCAACTTACGTTGTCGATCACCACAGGCTGATTCGTGAACACCTCATCCGCCATTTTCTATGTAGCAAAAATAAAAATCGAAGCGAAAGAGGAAGGTGTCCACTCGATTGCTCCTTGATCTTCTCCCGTGACGCAGACAAACAATCGAGGCAAAAGCGAGAGCGGGACTAAAAGAAAAAGAAAAAGAAAAGCATTTCCCCAAACGACCGGTCTCCTTTCCGCTTTCTTGTTTGTTGCATCGATCCGTCATCACATCGATACTGCTGATCATGAGGAGCGTTCTGGCAAGACGAGGCGGCGTGAGCGCGGCGCGTGGTGTTGTATCGGCCCAGTCGGTCGGTCACACCGCGAGACGTCTGGTGAGCTCATCCACAGCGAGGCCGCTGTCCGAGGTCGATCCGGAAGTGCACAGCCTCATCCACGAAGAGTATGAACGTCAAAAGTACGGCATCGAGCTCATCGCCTCTGAGGTACCTCCTCCCAGACCATTTCCAATAAAACAAAGATTATGCCCCAATTGCGATGCAATTTTTACGCATTTACCCTGACGGCATGTGGCGTTATGGTCGGCACTGCCTCGAACGTAAATGATTGTTATGTGTCTCTCAATTAATTTGCTAATGCGTGGTAATGGATAGAACTTCACCTCGCGAGCGGTGCTCGAGGCCTTGGGTTCGGTCATGACCAACAAGTACTCGGAGGGCTACCCTGGCGCTCGGTACAGCTCTCCAGCCCCGGGGCACAGCCTGCCCTCGGCCCTTGCTCACCTGTCTGGTGATGGGTGCGCCCAGGTACTACGGTGGCAATGAGGTCATCGACAAGAACGAGCGGCTGTGCATCCAGCGCGCTCTGGACGCCTTCCACCTGGACTCAGCCAAGTGGGGCGTCAACGTGCAGCCCTACTCGGGCTCGCCGGCCAACTTCGCCGCCTACACGGCCCTGCTCAACCCGCACGACCGCATCATGGGCCTCGACCTGCCCCACGGTGGCCAGTACGATCACCCTGGCCCCTATTGTTACTTTCCCCTTCCCCTTCGTCTACGAGAGCCCAGGCTGACATCAGCTTTTCACTTGGTCGCGCAGTCTGACTCACGGCTACATGTCCCCCAAGAAGCGCATCTCGGCCACGTCGATCTACTTTGAGTCGATGCCCTACAGGTACACGCGCCGTAGTCACGCTAAAAGGCTTTTACTTGGTTCATGCTGTAACGCCCCATCTCTCTATGTTGTTGTTGTCGGTGTTCGCAGGCTGAACGAGTCGACCGGCTACGTTGACTACGATGAGCTGCGCCGGTCTGCCCTCCTCTTCCGGCCCAAGATCATCATCGCCGGCGCGTCCGCCTACCCGCGCAACTTTGACTACGCTCGCATGCGCCAGGTCAGTAGTCAGTACCTTTCTTTCACGCTCTTCCCCCTCGTTCCTGCAGTCTTTGCGCTGTAGTCGTTACGCTGAATGATGAGGTGTGCGTGTTGCGCTGTGGGTCGGCCATCTGCAGATCTGCGACGAGGTGGGCGCCTACCTGATGGGCGACATGGCCCACATCTCCGGCCTCGTGGCGGCCCAGCAGGTGCCGTCGCCGTTCGACCACTGCGACGTGGTGACCTCCACCACTCACAAGACCCTCCGCGGACCCCGTTCCGGCGTCATTTTCTTCAGGCGTGGCGTCAAGTCCGTTGACCCCAAGACCAGCAAGGGTACGATACGCTTCATTTAGTTGTGTGGTGTGTGTGCGTGTGCGTGTTCCCTCACATCAAGTTCCTCGTGTCTTTTATCAGAGACTCTGTACGACCTGGAGGAGCGGATCAACTTCGCGGTGTTCCCCTCGCTCCAGGGTGGTCCCCACAACAACACCATTGCCGCCCTGGCCGTGAGCTTGAAGGAGGTAATGGACTCAGCTCGCCCTGCTGGGCTGACCTCACGTCACCAGCACATGTCCCTCTAGCAGCTGACCCTTCCCTTCCTCGAATTCTCTCGCATGTCTCTCTCGTCGTTAGGCCATGTCGCCCGCGTTCGTGGAGTACCAGGTGCAGGTGAAGAAGAACTGCGCTCGCCTCGCCTCCTCTCTGCAAAGCAAGGGCTACACCCTCGTGTCGGGTACGTCGCACACCAACTACGCGAGGACACCCCCTTTTTTTTAAAAGTGTCGCTCACTCTCTTGCTCGGCTCCCAGGCGGTACCGACAACCACCTGCTGTTGCTCGACCTCAGGCCCCAGGGCGTTGACGGTTCGCGAACTGAGGTGCGTAAGAGATTCATGCGCTGCGTCGCGGCAAAAACAAGTACGGCCAACTCACGACACGCACACGCGATACACAGACCGTGATGGAGGCGTGCAACATCACCGTGAACAAGAACACCGTGCCCGGTGACACTCGCCCCATGGTGCCCGGTGGCGTGCGCATCGGCACCCCGGCCATGACGACCCGCGGCCTGAAGGAGGCCGAGTTCGAGGTCGTCTCCGACTTCCTCCACCGCTCCGTCCAGATCACCCAGTCCCTCGCCAAGCAGGGTGCGTCCCCTACACTTACAGCTGTCTGGCTTCATTCTTACGTGACTGACGTGCGCGCGTGTGTGTTGTGTGATGATGATGATGGTGTGCGAACAACTCAGGCGGAGGCAACCTGAAGGCCTTCAAGGAGCAGGTGGAGAAGGAGAAGAGCGGCGGAGAGATCGCGCGCCTGCGCAAGGAGGTCATCGACTTCTCCGGCTCGTTCCCCCTCCCCAGCTAAACTCGCCCCATTTTCACGCCCGCGTGTACCAGCAATGAACACCATTCTTCTTTACCTCTGGCCCGCTCGTTTTTTTTTTCCGTGAAGAACAGGCAAAGGGCCTTTTATTGTTTAATTAATTTCTAGTCCCACAATCCGGGCGAGGCAGACTGGGCAGGGCTACAAGTGGGGTTGGGTCGGGTTTGGAGGCGTGGGTGTGGGC